>VDFB02086081.1:154985559-155083550 GCA_007258455.2 Sequoia sempervirens | reverse complement strand
TGATTGCATACCCTAGAAACTACTGACGGAGGATGAATTTGAAAGAAAGCGTGTCAGAGCTAAAAAAATTCTAAGGCACTAAAACCTAGGCGCCCCAGGTTGACAGGGGCACCCAAGTCTTCCAGACTTAGCCATTTTTTCAAGATTTTCAAATTTTGTTTTCCAAGTTTCTGCCGAGAGCTAGTGACCCCTCTTTGATCATCATTTCCAGCCAATCGGTGAACAACAAAGTCTAAGAGGCAATCAATCTGGCAAGCTTGATCATATCTAAGATTATACCCTTTGCCAACCTTCATTATTGCATCTGACTAATTTTCTGAGAGTCGAAACCGAGCCGATGAAGGAGTTTGAACATTTTCCAAGAAAGGTGAAAAATATTCTAAGTGTTCAGAAGTTGGGCCCCCTTCCTTGACAAGGGCACCCATGCATCCTAGACTTAAGAAAATTTTTGAGGATTTTCAGTTTTTTTATTTTCTTCATTTTCTCGTTCTACGTGCTCTCGTTCGATCTCCATTTGCAGCTGTCAAACAGATCCTCAGCACTGGATAATGAATCAACTAAGGAGCCTGATCATAACTGTGATGACCTCCCACTTTTCCTAGCCCTAAAAACTGCTTTTAACTACTTCTGACTGGGTCTAAATAGGGCTAAATGGAAGAATTGCACATTTTTCAAAAAGCGGGCCAAAAATTTCTAAGGCATGAAAGCCTAGGCACCCTTCTCGTCCAGGGGTGCCCAAACATGCCAGAGTTAGAAATTTTTTGATGATTTTCAACTTTCTTCATTTTTCGTTCACCGCCTTGCGAATTGCATTCACCGTTTCATGTGCAACAAACGATAAGAATCGAAAAATGACTAAGGCATTGACTACTAGGTGCCTTGACTAGATAGGGGCACCTAGACTTTCCAATGTTAGAAAAAATTTCATAAATTTCACCATTTCTTGAATTTGCCTCCTTCGTTCACCGTTCTGCGTGCATTGTTCACCGTTCTGCATGTTTGTGCAACATTTGAAACTTTGAATCTAACACCTGGCAACTAACTTTCCTCCATTGATGACTTCGGAGCTCATGCTTTGCCTTCTGGAAAAGCAGAATAGAACCACCAGAGAAAACCTAATCTTCTGACAATTCCAATCAGACCAGCCTAATCAAGAAGTATTTTCAACCAATCAAAATTAGTTAGGACCTGTTGATTGCGTTTTTATGACACAACAAACATTCTAGAATAAAGAGTCCAAAGACGCTCTATCCCCTCTTGAAAAATTACCTCGTATGCTAAGATTGCAAGTAAGATCATACGGCAATTCCAATGTTTAAGATGAATGCGGGTGAGCTCTGTGGTTTGATGTGATTATGCTGGTAACACAAAGGGACTTATGCTAGGCTTGTTCAATTCACAATGAAGGTCTAGACAATGAAGCTCTATTGCTTGGGTTATGGATCAAACAAACTGAAAAAGGAGAAGGGTTCAGAAGCACTAATCTACTCCTAAGAATCCAAGAGACAGTATTGACTTGGTGGAACCAATAACCACGCTTTGCTTCGCCACGCTCAACGACAACTACACAAAGGGGGTGCAATCTTCAAGGGAATGTGCTTATGATTTTCAAGTCGTGAATAACTACCATCCAATCGAACAATAATTATCCAGACAGAAGTTAAGCATCCACAAAATAAGCTCAGGCTAACTTTACGCATTGAATGAAAATCATCCATTCAAAGAAAGTATGAGCAAAAGTTTCACCACAAATCAATACTTATCAAATCTTGCATTCATCTAACATACATGAAATAAAATCTAAACTATGATGAGGGATAAGAACCATGACAACTCCAAAATAAGAGAAGCAATCAGCATCAGAACAATGCATGCATTACTTATTACTTTGGCAATCTTACAACAGTTGCTTATCTCAACATGTTTTGCAACATGCTCCCATACTTTACAAATGAGGGGGTGAGCTCAATTTATAGGCTCCCCGATTACAATTCAATGGCCAAGATTGATTTAAGATCAACGGCCGAGATTACAAATAAAACCCTAATTAGGGTTTGCTACCCTTCGACCAATAAGAACATTACATTCGAGGACACTTGTCCTTTTTGCTAAATATGAACCAACAGATAAAATAGAAAGTTGTTGCATGTTGATTTGGAACAATTTGATTGGTTGGAAGATGACAAGGCACCACCTCAGTGTGTTGGAGGTCTTCCTTGATGGCTTTGTTCTTTTTCCATGTTCTTGCCTTAGAATATTTTTCCCTGCCAATGACTTTATCCTTTGTGCTTGATCTTGGATGACTCTGGCTTCTTCTTCTCACCTCGCCTCGGAGCACCTATTTAGACTTGAAGTCATTAAGTCTTTCTTCCCGGAGTGCCTTGAATTTTGGAGAGGAACTCCCTTGTGTTTTTGCCGCAATGGAGGAAAATTGGAACTTTTTCTATAGAGAATTTCCCATACTTAGCCAAATTTTGGCTACTTCGTAATACCTTCAAGATTTTGGCCATTTTTGTGCTCAAATACACTTCGCCGGTAGGCTTTGTCTTCAATTTTGGTCTTGCAGTGTGCAAGGGTGAACTCCCCAAGTTTTCTTTCATCTCCCTTCCAATCGGACTTTACACTTTCTTTGCCATTTTCCTCGCCTTGTGTAGTCATCCACCTGCAGTAAAACAAATTTATTTTAGATAACTTTTCAAGATAAGCTTTGAAAGATTTTTACAAATTTCATTTTCAAGCTTTTAATTTTTCTTTCCGTCCAATTTCATTTGGCCATATTTTATTGCTTTTTTCCAAAATTTATCTAGCCACGTCCAATTTTATTTGGCCATATTTTTTAATCATTTTTCAAAATTTATCCGCCATGTCCAATTTTATTTGGCCATAAATCTTTTTTCGTCCAACATTTCTCTAGCCACGGCCAACATTTTTCTAGCCACGTCCAACTTTACTTGGCCATAAATTTTTTTTTCGTCCAACATTTCTCTAGCCACGGCCAACATTTCTCTAGCCACGTCCAACTTTACTTGGCCATAAATTGCCTCTTGTCCAAAATTATTTTGCCACGTTCAATTTTATTTAGCCATTTGCTTGATTTTTTCACAATTTTCCTAGCCATGTCGAAAATTTCTTGGCCATAAATTGCCTCTTGTCCAAAATTATTTTGCCACGTTCAATTTTATTTGGCCATCGTCCAAAATTATTTTACCAAAAGTCTAAATCGTCCGAGATATTTTGCTGTAAATTTCAATCGTCCAAAGTCTTTGGCAAAATTTTCTTGCCTTTTTCCAGAATTTATCTAGCCATGGCGAAAATTTTCTCGGAACACTTTGATGTTTGGACTTGGGCATATTTTAACACTTTCCAAGCATGGCAAAAAATTTAAAGTGTCAAACATATATTTTCATTTTCCGAAGGTTTGAACTTAGGCAAAATTTTAATTTTTTTCCTCATTTCCAAGCATGGCGGACTTCACACTTCTCCCAACCACTTTTGCTTTCTCCCAAGGCGGACTTTGGGTCTTTTCTTGCCACTTCCTCTTTGTCTTTGTCTATGCCTTAGACTTTTCATCTCTTTTCCATGGGCGGACTTTGTTACTTGGCTTGCCATCTGTTATTTGACTAAGGCGGACTTCCTTATTTCTTAAGCCATTGTCTTATTTGCTGGGCGGACTTGCTTAAGTTCCTTGCCATTTGCCAAATTTTACCTTGCCACACTTGGGGCGGACTTGCTAGTTTTCATTGCCAATTCCTCTTTCACCCAAGGCGGACTTCCTCATTTTCCTTGCCATTGGACACTTAAACATAAGCAGACTTCATCAAGTGGCTAGCCATTTGGAGGGCAGACTTTGGCTGTTGGCTAGCCATGGCTCCAACTTTATTTTAGACAATTTCCTCTTTTCCAAAGGGCGGACTTCATTGATTTTCAGGCCATTGACATCTTTAGCTCAAGGCAGACTTCATACATTTTAAGCCATCTCCATTCTCATCAAAGGCGGACTTCAGCAGATTCATTGCCATTGACCATTTTTACCCAGCCACTTTCAATTTGATTTAGGGCGGACTTCATAGAATGCTTGGCCATTGACACTTTTTTCTTGCCACAGCCATTATCTGGCTGAAGATTTCTGATGCTAATTCCATGATTGTTCAGTCACAATCTTGCCATGGTCACTCAGATTTTTATGAATTTCTCAGATCTTCTCATGAGTTGCTCAGATTTATTGATGAATTTCCTGATTTTCAACCATTTTTTGTGATTTTCGAGAAGATTTTCTGTAATTTTCACCAGATTTGAGCAAATTTTCCAGATTTTTTGAACTTTTTCTGTGATTTTCCAGAATTTTACCAAAATTTCAAAAAAACTTTGAATCGATTTTCTGAGAGTTTCGTTGCTCTTTTCGAACTTCTGAGTGGATTTTTGAGCCTTCATTATTACCTTCTAAAATAAAACCTTCTAAAATGAAATTTTCCAAAAATAGCAACTTTCCAAAATAGACCTAAAAATAGGAGGATCGAGAATTGCCCAAAAGTGCCAAAAAAGTAGGTCCTAAAAAATAGGGGGCTCGGTGTGAGAAACCCTAAAAACTTGGAGGTGTCGGATTTGACTGAAACGACAGTCGATCTTCGTCTCCCAGGCCTTCTAAGCACAATGGCGACATCTATACAGTGTTCTAGGCTCAATTTCTCCAACTGACTCGGGTGACCGTTCAAAACTCAAACTCCTCATTGCAAAAGACTGGTGATAAGCAGTTGCGACGCCAAGGCAAAACCCAAAAAGCAAAAAAAAACGAAGGGTCCCCATTTGCAATGGGGCAATGTGTGAAAAGGTCACAACAGGCCCCACCAAAGGTGTCAATTGCTTGGAAAAGCTTGGGATTAGTGGTTCAATGTTTCACCTCCTGTGACATTTTTTATGCACCCTAGACATGAAAGAAAAAAAAAAACGAACTTTTAAAATTTGGTTTTTTTACTATAGCACTCACATGGTTGGACTTGATGATTCTTGAATGAAAGAAACATCTAATGAAGGCATATTATTCCAGAGTTTGATGGAAGGATCATGTGCTAGAGCAACAGCATGCTTGACGATCATGCTGCATTAAGATGCGAAAAGAAGAAGGTTTAAGTCCCATGAAGAGAAGAATAAGCTATGGTGTGAACCAAAAGAAAAAGATGTAAAATCATAAAATATTAAAATTTGAAGTATGTTTGATTTATGAATGATGTTCACAAAAGGCGTATGAAAAAAGCCATTCTTCCAAATGTTATATATAAAGGCCAATATGTTTTCTACTTTGCAGTAATAAAAGACTTTGAAATAGTTCATGTTTGGAAAGATTTTTTTAAGGCAAAGAAGTGAAGAGCACCAAAGTATGTAATTATTACCATTGCAAATACTAGTGAGCATGAGAATGTACAAGAACTGTAAATGGTAGAGCGTCATCCAAAAATATGGAAATTTTAACAGATGCAGGAAATAACTGATAGCAAGAAATGTGGCAATGTACTTAACATTGGAATATGAGAGGCATCTCAGGATAAAGGAGCACACATATGGCAGAGTCTGCAAGTGCTTAATTTGCAGTTCACAAAAGGACTTATAATGAGCAGAGGTAAAGGTTAATTGTGTTTTTAAACAAATGCAAAGCAAATTTGCAGGGATTGAGAGGAGTAAAGTGTGGGGAAAAGAAGTGTTCAACTATCTCATGATTCAAAAATTTCAAATGGTGTGAGGTATTCCTGCTAAGAATGAGTAGAATGAAACCTTAGTGAAGAACACCGTACAGAAGTGGATCCTTGCTGAGACTGCAAATAACCACTGAGAAACATTTTCAGGAAGTTAATTGTGAAGTTCTTGCCTAGTCCTTCCCTGCTGGCAAAGAATATTTCTTCAGCAGAAGGTTGAGAACAAGGTTCCTGTGAAGATGGAGCATTTGGTAAGGCATGGGGCTCAAAAGAGCAAACAGCATCTTGGATGCCTACATCTGAGACAAATGAATCAGTGTGAAACAGGGGAAGCATGGAATCTACAAATTTTAAACTGAATCTCAGAACTATTCAAGTTCAATTGAACACAAAAACATATTGTCAGAGAGACCCAACAGCACCCAATGCATTTAACATAGAGGTACAAAGATGCATGCAGATGAGATTCAGACTTATTCGAACTTCAGAGTATGCTACCTCTAATTCATCCACTTCTGCGAATTAAGCTTAATTTCATAGCATGTATGCTTTAAAAAAAAGACTACCAAGAAATATTGCAAAGTAAACAAGAAAATATGAGAAGAGAAGGGCCACAATATGATGGGGAATCGGGATAGCATTTAGTGCAAATATAAGAAATTATTTAGACAGTGTGAAAAGGCTGTGATAGCAACTATGTGTATCCCATAATATTTCATCAAACTATTGCACAGGATTATTGTGAGATTGTGAGATGCATTGTGCCTATTTGAAAATATTTCATCACACATGCCACAGGCACAGACAATATAACAAAAGAAAAGCAATTACCAACTGAACCATGGATAAAGAAACAAGGAACGAGTGGTGGCAAAGATAGACTAGGAGGAATGAATACAGGATGCGTGAATATTGTACCTCACTTAAGCACACACTCAGCAGGTGTGTCAGCTCACACCGACAGGATGGAATGGCTACAATAGAAGCTCATGTGGATGCATTTCAGCTTGTGGGTCTGAGAATTGAGGCAAAGTTGGAGCTTTGGTGTGCCTCTGGACAAGATACATTATTAATCTGGGTGATTGTTAGCCCCTTTGTGAAAAAATAGCCACATGTTAGTTAACAGGCCTATTATACAGTGCAATGTTTTATTAAGTGGTTACTTAGTAAACTACTTTAGTAGTTAATGGTGATTTTCTCCCTTTTTTTGTAAATTGGCGAGGTACTAGCCACAGGAATATGAATGGTAACACAAGAATTATTCTAAATGGCCTTACAGGATTATGCACTTACACTTAAACAAGTTCAACATTCAAATTATTCTGCATTCCACTATAAGACTGAAGCACAAAGTCAATCAAGAAAGAGTACTTACCCATCATACCTTTTCAAAGTTCAGATGGGTAATACCTTAGTCAAACTATCTCTGTGCATTTCAGTCCGTCAAAAACAGATGCAGCAGTCAATGTTTGGTCAATAGCAGAGTTTTCAATCAAAATAGCTAGTACAAAGCTCAAACAAACTGCATAAAGTTGACAACAGCAGTTCTGTCCCATTACAGCAGTCAAAGTTAGGGATTAATGCCAGCCAAAAGCCAATGATAGCTGAAGTCAATATAGCTGGTCAATGAGGGTAAACATGTAACTGGTCCAAATATCTGGTCAATAGTATTCAGGACCTGTCAATTCTGGCTCTTCTTCCTTTTGCCTCAATTTTTGTGCAGTAAATGTTAAAATTCATATGTTATGTCCAAAATGGTGTATTGACACCTTGAACAATAAGAGAAAAATAAACTGGGGGTTAATGTGTTCCAGCATCTTGAACATGTAATAGACTTCTTGATTGAGTGAAGGTCAAATAAGCCATAACACACACTGACAATTCTTAACTTTCTTTGTCCCAAAAGCATGTGAATTGTTAAATTTGCAAGAATATTATAACCCCATTACCAAGGTTCGAAATAAATCAGATTATTATTAGTTATGATAGTTGCCTTTTAGTTGAGGAATAACTGAACTACTTAAATGTAGAGACTGAAATAAGTTTACACACTCACAGTGAAGCTTTCACATTCATAAATGTGCAAGTATGTAACAGGTTGCGACCATCGAGCTACCATAGCTGAATGCCGATTTCTTTGAAAATTTTGTCCAAAAAATCCATAACCACGATCTTGTTCTAGTGTATCGTCATTAAGCCCAACATCAATGGGTTTGAAAGTATCTGCAATTAAAACAATTGCATTCATCAAAAGCTTATGATGAGGACTTACAAAAAACTGGCACACTTTTATTAACTGCCTGGAGAATAAACAAATTGGCGTGTCAGACAATGGTTCAGGATTCAATTTTTGCAATTACACAGAAACCTCAGTCATAATACTAGATTCAGTCAATATTAATTAATTAATTTCTAATCTGCAGCGCAAGCGACAAAGTCAAAATTGATAAGATGCATATTACTAGAACTCAATCACAAAACACTGTTCATTATGGTTGCAGGCACTGTGTTGATGGTAAATATTATTGTTCTGCTAGATCTTTCTGAACACTAAACAGATAAGAACAAAAATGCGCTGTCAACCATGCCATCATAAAGGATAACTCCTTTTAATGAGTAGGAATACGATAAAGAATCACAATATTTAAAGTGGGACAAATGTGTTATATGAATTAAGAAACAAATTTATGGTAGATCAAAACTAAAACTAAAGATACAAATTTTACAATGTCATTAAAAAATTAGGAAAGTGATCTGTAATTTCTCAAGATATTCTTGAGACAATGTGCCTATACAGATCTTGTGCAGAATTTACTAGTGTTGCAACATCAATTAACTATGCTTCTTACACCAACAAAACAGCTCCATACAACTGAAGATTCAAGATAAAGGCATGGGAAATGAAGTACATACAAAAGAAAAATTGAAGTTACAATAAAGCATGTCCACAGGACACCAATTTTACTCTGGAAAAACCTGTTTCTAAAGAACTCCAGCAATTGAAAGATGTCAATATCACTCGGAAGTATCATATTTTCAAATAGAAATACTCATACTATGAGCTTGAAACCTCCATGCTCTTCTCCAAAGTGCCTGTAAGTTGTAATACATGCAGCAGAGAACAATGGAGCTTCTCCCTAGCATCTGTTATTCATTAAAGTTTGAGTTAATGAACTTCAGAGGTTGGCTGACCTTCCAAATTCATGTGTGCTACACAAGCATCAGTTTCGAGTTGATTCATCAATCTTAGCATGACGGATTGTGGCTTTTGGGGTTGCATTGGGAATTGTGCAAGTAACAACACTTTTAATTTGGTCTAAATTTTACCAAAAGAAAGAATTGTCCAAGGGTCAGCTTTGCCATAAAAGAGGTGGAAAACAGGTTGTGTCTGCAGTAGAAAAGCTCTAACCTGCAAGTTTATAAGAGCTTTCCTAGAACCCAAGACTCTCCAACCGTAGGTACAAGAGAAATGACAACCCTCAGGTTTAATTGACATCCAAATGATGCCCAAAGGATTAATTTATGGCAAGTTTTTCATCAAACCATGAAAAGGACCAAGCTTTCCAAGGGGATCTTTGATTCATGAAAAAACAGGATTTTTCATGAAAAGGCAATTACCATCATATCCCACAGAGGATCTCCCAAGCACCGTCCCCATCTGGGTTTGTCTCTCACTTCTCCCTAGTGAGTTCTGGCAAGATTCTTCCTTGAGAAAAATTGGACATGTAACAGAAGAATACGTCACTACTAATTTACAAAACATCATGGGGTGCTCAACAATAAATGCATGAGTGTGAAAATAGATCTAAAGAAGCCATTGCCCTATAGAGTTCTTTTGGACATGGGAAAAATACAAAAGAACCAACCCATTGATTATGAGAATATCCCATTTTGCTACAGAATCTGCCACGAACATGGGCACCTAGCCAGATGCCCTAATCAGCCAAAAAAGTAACAAATGCAGGTTTAACAACCAGATCCAAGCAATCTGCAGCCAAAATCAGCAACACAAAATTACACAAAAAGTAGGCCTAAATAGCAAGGTACAATCTTGATGACACATAAAAAGGATCAAAGAGGAACAAGGGATGAAGACGAATTTCAGCAGACCTATGCGCGAAAATCCAAAACTCTTTGGTCAAACAATGAGCAAAAGTTGTCGAACCCCTTGAAGGCTCTAGAAGAAAAGGAAACAAAAGAAAAAAAAAGCAATGGAGGATACCAAAGGGACTCAAGAAGTCATCACAACGTATTTTATGGATCTCACAGATCTGAGGTCTCTGCCAAATCACCCAAGCCAGAAATCTTATTGAGAACATAATAAGAATTACATCTATAGCAAGAGAGAAAAATAACAAAGGGAAAGGTAAGCCTAAATCAGATTACAACTCTGTCATCATTCCAGCACATACACATCCTAAGAAATGGATTAACAAAGGAACCCAATATCGGATCATCTCAGCTCAGCATCTACACTTCGCTAACCCACATCGTCAAAGGCACTCATAAATGGAAGCCAAAGCATAAAAATAACAAATAAACCAGATCAAAGGTATGAGTGACACCACAAATCTCAATGAAGTGGATCCTCTCATAGGATGTCAGGGGTATAGAGCACAATAAAAAATTGTTTCTCAGAACAAAAACAAAAGTAAACAAGATAGACCCAGTTCTCCTTCAAGAAATTATTAAAGCTACTTCATGAAAGACAACAAAGTAAATTTGGATCTGGGGCAGAAAACAACAAAAAAAATTAACCCGTACCATGATTCTTTGGTATCACTCCAAGCATTCTCTGATTTCTCACCAATTTTACCCATGCACAACTGTGTATCATTTATTTTCTAATGAATTTCAAAGCATAAGTTTATATCCCTACCTGTGGCTACTACCATTTTGAATCAACTGGCCACTTGGGCACAATATAATACCTGAGCCAAGCTCAATCCTAGTGGACGATTTCAACACCATTGAATCTTTCTTATTGAAGTAAGGTTGGACTTTAAAAAACACACTAACAATACAATAATTCAACTTCCCACATCTACTCAAACATGGGCATTGAACTCACCCAAGGCAGGTGCACATGGACCAACAGGAGAAAAGCTAAGGGGTTGTGGCAGAAAAACTCTTAACAGAATTATCTTTTCAAATGAATGGATCTCAGTCAAGCATCTCATTTCAGTGCACATTCACAACTCCAATCTAACCACTGGCCAAGAAAACTATAAATCTCTCATTAAAGCCAGGGTCCTAAGAAATCTCATTTGATATTTGAAGCTATAAGACTCACTCACTTGGATTTTAGTCAACAAGTTGAAAAAACCTGACATAAGGCCAACTTTGTTACAAGATATGAGATGCATGAATACATGGGCAAGCTCAACCACTTGGAATTTTTTGGCAGCATGTTCCAACAGACAAAGGTCTTTCAAAATTTTTTGGCTGACCTAGAAAAACAAGTTAGGGAAAATAGGTTCACCAGTGAAATGCAAAAGAAAGAGCAATCTCTCATTCAATACCTCATTCTCACTTGCTCAATTAAGGGAAGAATTATACGAGAGGCAAAAGTCCAGAGAATCTTGGATCAAGCAAGGGAATACCAACTCGAAAAAAATCATAAATTTGTCTTTGACCATCAACATATAAATCAGATCCACAGAATAAGAACTGTTATAATGCCTATCTACAAACGGCTACTGAAATCCATTAATATGATACTGACCATTTCCAAAACTTCGGCTCAGAAGGGGGCATCCGTAGCACCAATAGAGAACTTGGCAAGTGCACTTAAGGCATGTCCCAAAAAAATTATTTAGTAAGACAATCAAAACTTTGTTGGGTCCATCACTGAGAAGGAAACTAAAGTCACTTGCTATCTGAAAGAATTTAAAAAAGAAAGGAAAAAGAATTTTAAAAGACTTGACCTAAATTGACAAACTCCTTCAGCTGAATGCAAAAGTGGACATCATTGACTACTTGGCATTAGTCCTTGAGACAGAAGATGAGTTCCATTACTCGCTAAAAACTTTTGATGAACAGCATTGCAAAATGGGTCATAACAGGTTGGATTAGCACCTGTTCTTTGTTAACTCTCTGATTAAAGTAAGGACCATTTGTCTCTAAAACTCAACCCGGCACTCTCCCCTTCCACTGAATTTCAACATGGATGAATCTTGTAATATTTTGTAAGGTTCCATGTCATTGAAATGTATTGTCTAGATGCCTAAATGTTGAACAAACATGTTTTAATCCACCTTATTATCCTGCAAAACTCTACAAAGGTGGCAAGGTCATTGGAGTTATGTGGGTTATAATGTCGTGTCACAAGTAATCTTATAAGCATCTTCTGCCTTTAAATGGTTTTCAAATCATAAAATTGCATTTTGCTTTAAGAGGTGTTGTCTTAAATGGTGGGCCTAATTAGTTAAACTAGCCCACCATATTTCTAAATTCCAATCAGAATTGTTAGGTACATAAAATATTAGGTGGGCCCATAGTTAGACCACCATTTTATCTTTGTGTTGGTGGATATATGAAAGTAAGTCACAAGTCATTAGGTTAGTGGTGTTGGCGTATAATATTTATACAACTTATCATGCTTAATTTGTCTTAGTTTAGCTAGGTATTTTAGATTATATTATTTGAGTTATGCAAATAAGTAATTTGTAATAGTGGATGATTCATAATATCTACCTCATATAGTAGAACTAGAAATCAGTTCTAGTTGACATCCCAGTCAATTTCCTAATTCATCCTCTGATCAAAGTCAGTGTCAAATTATATAGCTGAATTCACTAGACTCATCCTATGGATTAACTCTCAATCACCTTCAATCAATGGGGTTAAATTTCAATGAGATTTAGTCAGCATTCAATCAGGATTCCATGCTCAAGCTAGAATCATTTAATATTAGAAGCAATCTACTGTTCTCATAATTATTTCACTCTCAACTATCAAATTGGCAAGAGACTGTTTTGGGTAGGTTTCACGTGTCCATGAGATCCTTGGGTGAATTACAACACTCAATTCAACATGGTTCCAAAGCCTCTGCGGTTCCATTAAATCCCCATTTGCTTCTCAGTACCTCATAGGTGCTTTCTCGAGTGTTCGTGGACCTAAAAGCACCCTCATCACTTCACCTTTTGACTTACAAATTCGTCCAAATGCAAATCTTATTAAGGAGACCATTTTTCCTCTTGCTGCAAGTGCAAATTTATTTTTTTGTGTGGTTTTTGGGGTTGCATTGGGAATTGTGCAAGTAACAACACTTTTAATTTGGTCTAAAATTTACCAAAAGAAAGAATGAGATCTCTACATCAAACTTTTTTTTGCATCAGTTCCAGATTTGACCACCTGACACTTTTGGAACCTCGAGATTTGTGCAAAAAAAATTATGGGTTGGGAAATTCTTTGCACACTTATATTTTGTGATTTAAAACAATTTTCTCTTATGCTACGATTATTATGTCTTTACCTTTCATTGGCGAAAAGCATTTTTTTCCCTCACAGTTCCAATATTTTTTTCAAGAGACTTCGATTATTTTTGTCACATCTTTGTCATACAAAGAAATTTAACGAGTTTCTTGGACTCTTTGGCAAACTGATCTAAAGATCTATGCAATAGTTGTGAATTACTAAGCAAATTTTTTTCTTGCAGCAAATGTTTTATGTAGCTTCTCACACTGTAGTTCCACAATTCCCATTCCAAAATTTTCACAGGCTATAATTTCTGATTTTGGAGGAATTCGGAGGTTTAAAAATAATTCAATCTGCATTTTTTTTTTTATAACTACACAGTGGCATAGTTAATTATGCCCAATTGTAACTCGTACCCTATTTTGTTGTTTTGTCAGTTTCTTAAGTAATTCTCATTCTGGAAAATTCTAAATTTGTAACAACATATTATAAGATGAAAAGTAGTTACAAACTTGATAGATTTGTTTGTACATTTTGTAATTTGGTGTTAATATGCTCTAACTGTTGCAGCAACACAAACTTACATTGCAATTTTTTATATTTTTTTTTCTCTAGTTTCCAAATTTGGTCACCATGTCAGACCATAGAGTCACTCTTCTCACTCCTCACAACTTTTATTTGTGAAAGGAATTTATGATTAAGCATCTTAGAAGTAGAGATTTGTACCAAATCTTATGTTTCACGCTCATTATGTTTCAATGCTTTTGATGCTTGGAAGAAGATTTCCAGTTTGTTTGACAAGGAAAATGCCACAAGGAACACAAATTGGAGAATGTTCTTACAAATTTGAATCCTTAAAGATTTCATATCACAGTTCAACCTAATGCAGCTTTGGTTGGAGGACTACAAGATTGAAAAGAAAGATGTTCAGATAGTTATAATTGTTCTTTCTAAGTTAGGAAACTCACATTAAATGTTTTTTTCCACTTTCTATACCAATATGGATTCATTGCATATCAAGTTCAAGATACCTACATTTGATTTTTTTTTTCTGAGCAGTTGACACATAAACAAGAGAGGCTCAAACAAATAGGCACACTTTCTCCTCATAATTCTAAAATATATGCATTTGTAGCACAAATTTTACAAAGTTTAAAGCAGAACAAGACGCCATCAAAAGAATCAACGTATAAGATTTGGCTATGGAGATAGCCATCCAAGATCAAGGAGCTTCAATAAAAGCACAAAAGAGACCCAAAAGGAGAGAATAATTCTATTCCCAAAGGATGCAAATATACAATTATGATAAATTGGATTGCTCAAATTAGGCTACAAGTAGGTATACATAGGATACACCAACAAGAAATGTAAATGCACAACCGATGTGGGATAGGATAAAGGAGATTTAGTCACATGTACATAACATCTTCACCAAACTAGGAAAGTAAAAGTCATATGATGCAAATACAACCTACATAAGTAGATACCTCTCTAAGCAAGAATATCCTATCCTAGGTGCATAATATGCAACAAAATTAAATGTGAAAAAAATAATGCACCAATGCACCCCTATAAGCGTAGCCTAGGTGGGTAGGAAAGATGAAAAAATGGATCCTAGCAAATGTGTAGCCATGTTAGGTACCTGTGTACAAAATGATCCCCTCCAAAAGAAGAGAAGAAACCTATAGGACAAAACTCCCCCCAAGAGAGGATGAAGAGACCAAGGCTATGTGGCCCCACTCAAAAGAACCGAGAATAAAACCCCATATCAGGAAAATCTCACCCCTAAAACAGAGAGAAGAGAGACCATGCAGCACCCCTCAATGTGTAATCTCCTATGCTGATGATAGATGCTTGACTGTGAATGTTGATGATGATCCATGAAAGTCCAGCAACATTCCTCCCCTTGGGAAGAAACAAGGCCAAAGTTGTTTACAAAAGATCTCATTTCTTACAAGAATATTAATAGGAATTCAGGGGGCAGAGTTATAGAAGCATGAAAAAATTTATGTTCAGACATAACGTGTCCAATGAAAAACATGCTTAGGTTCACAGATCCATCTCCTACTCTATGGACGTCAAAATACTTGATTTGTTTCTGTTTAGCTTGGGCTTGTTTGATACGAGACATAAAAGAAGAGTAAGAATTGCAATCATCATTTCATGCAGGATCACGTAACTGTGTGCATGGGCATCACTTCCCATTTGTATGTGCTTTAACTTTGGTGTAATAATCCACATTGTTATCTTCAACAAATTTCACAC
Organism: Sequoia sempervirens; assembly: GCA_007258455.2. NCBI lineage: Eukaryota > Viridiplantae > Streptophyta > Pinopsida > Cupressales > Cupressaceae > Sequoia > Sequoia sempervirens. The sequence goes on along the minus strand of VDFB02086081.1, from coordinate 155,068,179 downwards.
ATTCTTTTTAGATCCTCGTCCATTTACAATGGTGGCAATATTATTAATAGCAATAACAAGTAGAAAAATAAATACAACCAGGAAAACAAATCAATGAGAGGACTCTGTGAGGCAGAAAATAGAAGAGATTTCAATGCTAGGACACAACATGATTTGCAGTTTCAAGGCAACAAATAAGAAGTTTCAGTTCCAAACTAAGCAACTAGCAATGCAAAACCCGTCGCAAGCAATCTCAATGCCTCACAAGCAATTACTCTAGTTTTCCATAGCATACACATTACAATTGATAGTGGCAGCAACATGTCTATACTAGCATTTTCTCTACCTTCCTAACCTTAACAACACCGTACCTTTGCCTGTTGTTGCTACTGCTAGGAGATACCTGTGCAATCTAGAGCAAAAGCTCATTAATTCCTTGTTTAAAAATTCAAGGAACTCTCTTATTTCTGACGTTTTCAATTTTGACAGAAGTCATCTTAGAGCATTCTGTCACCAAACAGCCTAGCATACTCTTCACTTCCTTCATTACTAACTTGGATAACTAAGATGGATTATTTCTTCTCAAATCTACCGCCAAATCTACAAGAATCTAATCTCCACACTTAGGATGGCCGCATCCAACAGGATCAAAAACCTGTGTTGCTTCCTTTTGAGCCACATTTCTGTTCCACACTATCAACTTAACTTCACGGGTAAAATTATAGCGCTCTAATACCATATTAGGAATTTAAGGGGCAGAGTTGTAGAAACATGAAAAATTTTATACACGGGATAATAGCTTTTATTCTCTTTATTTCATTCAAATGATATTACATATTTATAGGAGTTTAATCTCCTATATTATAGGAAACCTCCTATAACAACTCCCTTTACATAAATGAGTTGTTCTAACTTCTAACAACTCAAATCCCTATAAACACTCATATATTAACTTAAACATTATATTCTAACAAAGCATAATAAATGTACTAACAAATGATGTAATATTTCTAACAAATATGAGGGGAAAAAATAAGAATGTATGATGTCTCTGGAAACTGCTCAGGTGTCACCATATGTCAGTGCCAAGAGGTGCCACAACCAATATGGAGTCTAGGCCTATTAAAGCAATTAAATTTTCACAATCAATGATATTGTAATGGATGTTTCTTGTTTTGATTGTGTAGATTTTTTTCATCAACATTTCAAATCATACTCCATGATCCATCATCAAGATACAAGTAGTAAGAGAGTACAAAAATGTGGCAATCCAAAACCTTGTGGAAACAAATGTAGAACAAGATTCAAAGATGATGGAACAACTATGATGGAACTATCATAAAAGAGGATATGGATTTCCTCAATAATGTCCTCCAAATTTTCAAGAAGGGACTCACAAAATGTAAGAGACCTGGTGTCTCTCAACCCCCAACTAATGCCAATAATGCAATCTTTTTTTTGTATTTTCTGATTTTTGAAGGTTTTTGTATTTTTTTTGTGAATTTTTTTGCTTGAAAGGGTTTTTGCGATTTTGCATTAAATGATGCTAAAATATCTATAAAAAATGCAAGAGTACAAAATATGAAGCAAAATAACTTCTAAACTGATGGCGAATGGTTTTATTGTACTTGAAGAATGATTACAGAGCTGAAACAATAACATGCAAGTAAAAAGGCAACAATATTTTATTAAAACCTGGTTTATTCGCAGCCGTCTGTATGAGGGAAAAATGGTACGGCCAGCTTGCATAAAGAACTTCTCCCTCTTTCAAATGTATGCAAAATCCTTCAGAGACGTAGGCATCACCAGCTAAGAAGGCAGAAGATAAAAAGGCAAGGCTATTTGCACTGAATGAGAGGTACAACCTTGCAGCTGAGAGGTACGGCAGAAAACCAGCAAGTACAACAGCCGAATGGCCTTGGGAAATGTGCCAGATGATAATCTTGAAGAGCCACTGGAAAAGAATGCCCTTTTGAATGAAATCAATCCAAACCCCTGACTGAAACTTCACAAATAAGCTCTGATATGACCTCTGAATGAAGCCACGCTGATTAGCAATCTTCAGTTGATCTTTCACAACCTCAATATGCTTGATTCTAAAAAGGGAAGGTTCTCCAAAATCTGATTTGCAGAAACCCATGTTTCTCAAACTCCAAAATTCCCAGAGAGATGAAGACAAATTAGAATAATCAATCATAATGAGTTCCATTTGTCTTGAAACATTAAATAATCCTCTCAAGAGGCTCGACCCCCAAAAAAGCAACTTTATAAGCATTTAATAATGTTAAATTCACCCTTCATGTGCCTTAGGCTTATTAATCATTAAATGGCGTCCCTTTTCGTGAGTAATAAATACTCATTTAATAATATAATCGCCCCTTTATTATAAAGTTATTAAATACTTTATAATAAACCATTTAAATAATTAATATCTTCATTATTTGACTTTATAATATAAAGTCACAATAATAATTATTTTAATTATCATTAAATGCTCAAATATCCTCCCTTTGCTCATCCAACTGCCAAACTGGGTCAAGACTGAAAATGCCAACTGAGCCAGGTGCCCTACCAGAAATAGTAAACCCTGATGGTCTAACTTACTATAAATAGTAAGTGCCTAAATAACACTCTGTAAGCATCTGCAAAGGCCCAAACCTGAATCAAACTGTGGAGTAATGTCCCAAAACTCTAGATAACTGCAATAGAAGACCCTCTAATCACATTTGTCAGCCTACGAGGGTCAAAATGATAGGCTAACCCCTCAATCACCTGAACTGCATAGGAAGGGGACATTACACAAAACAATCCTAATAGATTTGTCAAATACTCATCCCAAGTAGCTATCACTAGAAGATGATGTATATGATCTTGTTGCAAAGAATCACTAGAAGCCATGGATGTAGCAACACTACACTCAATAGAAGCAGGAGATGATGATGGAGATGAGATATCAAAGCATATCTTCTAATCACATTGCTCATCCCTAGATGATGTGTCCGTAGATGATGTCTCTACAATACTAGAATACAAGAGTCCTTGGCCTCAAGATGCTAACTCGGAAAAGATGAACACTTTGAATCTATGATAGGAGTCATAGAAGCCAAAGTCTCAACAAGAATCTCTATAGGAGGTGAAGCATCAAGAGAACTCTCTATGTCATCACCACATTCGAACCTTCCCATATGGCAAGTAGCTCGATTGTATCACAACCATATTGTTGAAATTCATCAAAGGGTACAAGACAATCCATAGCAAGATCTACTAGGAATAGAGGCTTATTCGAGTCTCCATACATCTCACAAAGTTTGGTCCAAAGGTCACGAGGGCACTCAATATGCGAGGTGGTCACCACGGTGTCAATATTGAAATAACAAACAATTAATCCTATGACATAATCATTCTTCTCATCCCATACATCCTTTTGTCAAAGAGAACTTGGTTCAAGAACAAGTCCATAGAAATGGGGCAAGAGATGAAGCTGCCTAAAATGCTTGAAGATTCCATCTTGCCAAGACTTATAGTTCTTGTTGTTCAATACAATAACAGAAGAATTGAACTTCTTCAATACCCATGATTATCTCCTCAAATTAGTCACACAATAGACCAATCAAGAGACTCAATCCAACAAAAGCAAATAAAACCACAAGATCACCCCCCAAACACAATCATGAGATTCCCCCAACAAAATATGATGACACTTTATACTTAGTTCGATCATAATTGCCACTCGCCAAATCAGCAAAGTGGTCTTGATTTGAGTATAGTACGAATGCCAAATCAAGTCATAGTATTGAAAATACAATTTTGTGACAAAATGGGATGAAATAAACTACACCAATGAGAAGAGAATGAAAAATTATGTACTTTAAAAAAATTGCACCCAAAAAAGTTATTGTATGAGCTCAAATCGAGCCCCCAAAGTTCCCAAAACAAGAAATTTTTATCATCACCTATTAGAATCTACAATTTATGGAATATCCAAACATCAAAGTCAAAAACCATTTGCACCACTATGAAGCTCAAGAAAATTTAGTGCTAGTAAGAAGAAATTGCTCAAGAAAAGGAGCCAATATGACCTAGAATGAGGCCTCCAAAGTTTAGGTGTCAAAATCAAAATGCCAATAGTGAGGAGGCAAGTTTGGGGATTAGGACCTTACTGATGTCATGATGACATCACCTACGAGAATATGTTGAAGGCTACAAAATATTCCCAAATGCCCAAAATATTCTTAAACCACCATTAATTTTCCCAAAAACAACTTTTGCATAGGGATACTACTATTGGAATGCCTAAAACTGCTAATCAAAGCTTGAAAGTGTTACAACAAGATAGTTGTTTTAAGGTAGAATATTCCACAAATATTTTGAAAGTGTTAATTAGCAACTAAGGCCAAAAGAAGTGCCATTGTTGAGTGTCAACACTATAGAACACACTATAGAGGGGCCATCAATGGTAGGTTTGTGAATCAATGCTTTGTTGACAATGTCAACTAGGAATTTTAACCCCACCAACGAGGTTGCCAATCTAGCTAGAGATTGGTTCTCGCACCTCCAATGGCTTATACAAGTTCTTCAAGTGTTGACTACCACAAGGTACCCCCAAATTATTATTTTTGAAAAATTATTTTAGAAAACACAATTAAATATACCTCTCATACTCTATTTGTGCAATGATTACACCACCAAGCAACAACAAATATTCTAACTCACCTAACCAAGGAATATGCCTATGCAAAGTATATTCTCTACAATATGATCTATACAACAATCGAGGGTAAAACAAATTGCTGATGGCCCTAGTCCAAGTTGTCTGATTTGACAATCATTCCTTAGATTTTCAAGCCCTCTAAAGGCAATGGCAAGGTCAATTTTGATCCAAAATGCTCTAAATGATGAGCAATTTGCAAATGCCCAACAAAAAAAACTTCCTTCAAACCCTTCAAGATATGGTCTCCTATGTCTAATTTGGATGCAACAAAAGGAAAAACTAGCTTTCTTGGATGCTCTGAACTCAATGGTGAGCTCAGATTTGCTTGAGGAATCTCCCAAAGCAACCTACAATAGAAATCCACAAAAGGAATCCTGTCAGGTTTTCATGATTATCATTCAATGCAAGAGAAGAGCATACTCAAATTTTCAAGAAAATACAATATTTGCAACCTAAATCTCCCAAAATGCTAACAAGAAGCAATCCCGCAAGCTTTGATACTATGCAAGATTTGCCTATAGAGATAGCCAACCAAGATTAAGGAGCTTCAATGAAAGCACAAAAGAGACATAAAATGAGAGAATAATTATATTCTATTGAAAGGATGCAAATATACAATGATGATAGATTGGATTGCTCAAATTAGAGCTGCAAGTGTGTATATATTTATATATAGGATACACTACCAAGAGCTATGAATGTAAAACCAATATAGGATGAAGATTTAATCACATATGTGCACAACATCTCCACCAAACTAGGAAAGTATTACCATCTAAGCAAACTTATCCTATCCTAGGTGCATAATACTAAATCAAAAATAAAATACTTCACCAACACAAGTGAAATATTCCCCTTACTTTTTTCCCAAAAATTAGACACACAAACCAGCATCAAACCACTGGTTAGCGTTAGCTCCAAATGCAAATCAGCATGGACAGTAACTCTAACCAAGAATATTCACCAAGATCCCAATGTGGGCGAGGTGATAGCATATGGTCAGAGGATCATTAAGTATAAACTGATCTAAAATTACAATTCATCTGCTGATGCAGGCATCCACAAGCAGTGGGAATACTCCGCTTATTCAGTGGGTGAGATTATTACATTATTAAGGCGGCAAGTCAGCCATTAAATCCTCTGTTAGTGTAGGTTTTTTAATATTTTTCCTACACATTATTAAGCATACCTTAAGTTATAGGAGATGTGGTTTATGTGAGGACACATGGCATAATCCATTGGTTACATGTGTTGCTCCCACTCACACTTAGGTGGTTGAGTTTCACACCCTCTTTTGGCCTTATATGCCACCTCACAAAACCACTCATTTGTCTCTTTCTGAGTAGGTTATGCCACCTATTTGGCATTTTCCAAGTAGGCATAACTCCCACCTAATTTGGTTATTTGGGAGTTATTACCCCTCTTGGAATTATTTGCCCATATTGTGCTATATAATCAGCACTCACCTCTCCCTCCTATCTAGTCAAGATGAGTTCATATTAACTCAATCAATTCAAAGGAGAGTTGAGGCATATTGTATCATTTAGTGTGTGATAATAACATCATTTTGTTATTGCACTATATTCCTGCATTTTATCTCTTGCTGCTCTCGTGTGGAAGGTTTATCTTGGTTTTGCAGGTGATCCTGGGTGCTCGAGTTCATCAACAACTCTTACATGGTATCAGAGCTATATCAGCTCTTACATGGTATCTCAGATCAAGCCCCTTCTCAAATTTGAGAGATTTGTGAGTGTTTAATCAATATTGCAGGTTGCAACATGCCTTTGCTTGTCTTAAGTAGGTGATTCTACCTTTTCATGCTATTTTTTGGTTGTTGGGGTCGTTTTATGTTGCTAAAGACATTTTTTTTACACTACATCCATATTTTCTGTATATTTTAAAGAAAATCCGCCATCTGGGTTTTGTTCGTAGCAGAAAAAAACCATCTGGGTCGTTGCTAGTTTTTGCATACAGGTTACATATTTTGCAGAATCTAAATCAGAACATTTCTGCAGACCCCCTCTCCAATTGCATTTTTGATTTTGCAGTCAATCTTTGGAGGGCCATAATTCAGTCATACAAGCTCTTTTTTCAGAGAATTTTTTTTTGATTTGGGGTAGAATTTCACAGGCTTTGCAGTGGTGTGATCCATTTTTTCTCAAGTGATCCGGATTTTCCAGAAAATCAGTTTTATCAGCAGATCTGAAGGACAGTTCTCATTTTTTTAACTTCAAATTGATGTAACTTTCACATACGACCTCGTATTGAGGTGATTCTTTTTTTGAAAGTGAATATTTTTTCGAGCACTACACATTGGTGCTATTTTGAGGTTCTAATTCTGAGATTTGATTGTACTTTCAGTATTTGGGTCTATTTTAGACATTTGTAAAACTCTGGAAAACAACTCCAGCATTGTAAACGCACTGATTTATAAAGTGCCAAATTATTTTTTGTTGGGGGGGATTCTTGATTGAGTGAAAAAGGGGGGGTCTCTCTTTGTGTGTGTGTGTTTTTTGATCTGTTCACTTGTGCTTTTCTTTTCCTTCACACATGGATCATTCTAAGGTTCCTTTGCTAACACCTTATAATTATGCAACATGGCATCAACATGCATGGAATGCCTTAATGCAACTTGGGTATACTCCATATGTTGAAAACAAGGTAGCTGAACCTGAAGATGATAAGGAAAAGATAAAATGGATGCTTGAACATACAAAAGCTCTTGGATGTCTTCGTAGCTTTGTTTCCCTTGATCTTATGTTTCAGATTGAATCTTGTACAAATTCACATGATGCTTGGGAAAAGTTAAAATCTTTGTATGGTACAACAGATGAAGTCAAAGGCTATCAGATTGAAAATGAATTGATGAGCCTTGATCCAAAGAACTTTGGCAACATCCAGGATTATATTACTAAGGTCAATGATCTGAGAGCACAATGTAAAGCTTGTGGTATTGATAAAAAGGACATTCAGTTAATCTATAATACACTGAATAAACTTGGTCCTGAATTTGCAGCTTTTGTTTCTAGCTTTCATACTCATAGACTGACTATGGGATCTGCATACACTATGCCTTCATTTGCATCTTTTTCTGAGATGTTAATGCATGAACAACAAAAGCTTCTTTCTATGGGTCTCATAAAGCCATCACAGAATCAAGCCTTGTTGGCTAGTCAGCCTAAGGGACAGAAAGAGTTAGGACAATCTGACAAGAAACAAAAGAAATCTAAGAAAAATCCACACACAGATCAAGCACAACACAAATCCTCTACAAGGGAGGACTCATCTAAGAAGGAGAAGTCTACTTGTTCATATTGCAAGAGGATTGGACATGAAGAACATTCTTGTTATAAGAAGGATATTGATGAACTGAAACATCTTCTTAAGAAGAACAACATTGATCTACCTTCTAGAATGTCTGAGTCTACTTCTTCTTCTTCACATTCCAAACAGTCAGGATCTAGTAAGGATAAAGGTCATGCAGAATTTGCTTCTGAGTCTAAGAAAAATAAAGGTAAAGCTCTTTGTGCTTCTACAAGTCATGAATCAGGGAAATGGCTCCTAGATTCTGGAGCTTCTCATCATATGGCTTCTTCACAGTCTATGTTCTCTTCTTTTGAGCCTTGTGCTATGCCACCTATTCTGATGGGCAACAACACTTACATGAGTGTAATTGGGAAGGGTTCTGTTGATATTGGGGATGGCACCTTCAATGATGTTTTGTGTGTACCTCACTTGACAAACAATCTTCTTTCCATCTATCAGATCACTCATGGTGGAGCAGGCAAGACTGTGGAATTCACACCTGATTCAGTTATCATCAGAGATTTGGAGAGCACAGAGATAATTGCTACTGGGATAGTTGATAATGAATCTCGGTTGTATACCTTTTCAGACTTTGCACCTGATGACGGTTCTGATCCTTTGGCTATTGATCACACTCCTTGTGTGACATTTGATTTTGAGGAGAATTTTGGCTATTTGAATCTTGGTATTCTCACATCAGATCCAGTTATTGAGCCTTGCATTCCTTCTCCTCTATCTACTGTTGCTTCTGAGGATACTTGTGTTACATTCATGGCTACTTGTGATTCAGTGCAACAGGATCGACATTGTCTTCCAGATATAGTTGCTTGGGATGACTACTTGACAGACATTGCAGGTTTGTTCATAGAGTCTCATATTTCAGACTTGGGAGACACTATTCATGACATCCATCTTCTCTTTGATGAAGTTGATTCTTCTTTAGTTGTTATGGAGGAACATGTGGATCCTCTTGTTCATTCTCCACATGATCATTCATCACAGTTTGACATGAGTGTGGATACTTTTGAGCAGCATTTGGAGGAGGCATCTTTGTTTTCAGAGGAGGTAGTTGAGTCTTTGGATTTTGTTCTACACACATCTCTACTAGGTTTTGGATTGTCATCTTCATCAGTGTGGCCTATAACACCCGAGTTGGTGGTGGCAACTTTTGGCATCGACGTGGAGACAAATGAGCAGTTTTCAGAGACTTCATACATTTTGAGCTTTCTTCCCTCATATTCATTTCAGGAATGGGAAGACATTCTTCATACACCTTTGGTTTTGTTTCTTCCTAAGGGGAGGAACATTGTTCAACGATCGTGGACCATGTTCTACATTCAGTTTCGAGCTTCAACCATTGGCATAGTTGACTACTTTGGGGAAGACTACATGGTCTTTCCTATCCTTTCTATTTTGGAGGGGACTTCTTCCTTGCATGGGATTCTTCTTGTGTTGGGAAACTTGTTTTCTTTTCTCTCTTTTGGGGAGGAGTTTTGTCCCACTGGGTTTTCTCCTTTACTTCATTTGTGAGAAAGTATTTTGTACATGGGTACCTAACATGGCCTAGTAGCCGGGACCCATATTTGCATCTTTGTGTCTTCTCACCCACCTAAGCTATGCTTAAGGGGGGGTGTTAGTGTAGGTTTTTTAATATTTTTCCTACACATTATTAAGCATACCTTAGGTTATAGGAGATGTGGTTTATGTGAGGACACATGGCGTAATCCATTGGTTACATGTGTTGCTCCCACTCACACTTAGGTGGTTGAGTTTCACACCCTCTTTTGGCCTTATATGCCACCTCACAAAACCACTCATTTGTCTCTTTCTGAGTAGGTTATGCCACCTATTTGGCATTTTCCAAGTAGGCATAACTCCCACCTAATTTGGTTATTTGGGAGTTATTACCCCTCTTGGAATTATTTGCCCATATTGTGCTATATAATCAGCACTCACCTCTCCCTCCTATCTAGTCAAGATGAGTTCATATTAACTCAATCAATTCAAAGGAGAGTTGAGGCATATTGTATCATTTAGTGTGTGATAATAACATCATTTTGTTATTGCACTATATTCCTGCATTTTATCTCTTGCTGCTCTCATGTGGAAGGTTTATCTTGGTTTTGCAGGTGATCCTGGGTGCTCGAGTTCATCAACAACTCTTACATCTTCCACTTATTTCGTGGGGGCAAAACAATCCACACAACCACTTATTTTGTGGGGGGAATTTACAAACAAGAAAGATGTTTATTCTAAAACTCAACCACTCAATTGTGGGAGTGTAATCAAGTATAAATTGCAACAATAAAATGAAATAGTTGTTAGTACTACTAACTAGCTTTACAATGAATAGAAATAGCTGCAAATAAGAGAGATAAGCTTCCAAAATGTTCTTTATCCACACTGGCAGTAAACCATCCAGGGGTTACAATGATAGAACAATGCCAATATGTGAAGAATGATTCTCTCAAATTACAAAGCTCTCAAAACACTGAAAATGAAGCATAAATCTAATTCTTTTGAAGTCTGATATAAAAAACCAGCAAACTGAAACTGTAAACCAGCAACCTGTGAATCAATGAAATGCACATAACTTTATCAATTTACCTCCACATTGAGTGAAATCAATTGCAATGAACCTCTGGAGGATAGGTGCCCATGTCATGATGATGAAACAACTTCAAAAAGCAACCATTAATTTACTTGCACAATTCCCAATGCTCCCAACATGGTACGGCCCTTAGCAAGGGCGATTTTGCAAGAATAAAAATAAATACTTTGAAATAAATTCTGATCTTCTATAGGAAGGGGCGCCCATGTGCTAGGAATCCATATCTTCAATACCCAGAAGCATATTAAAATCGTACAAAGAGCTGTTAATGAAAATCACCTTCAACCATGAATGAACCAGCAAGCTCAAAAACTGAAAAATACTTCAAATTCTCCAACAATGAAGCTCAATGTGCACTTCTAAATGAAGCACACTCTCAATCCACCATCTAGGGAACCATAGTTTCAGGCCCGAAGAATGGAGACAAATTGCTAAGCTTTCCCTTAGCCAGATTCTAGATTTCAAACCAGCAGCATAACTTTACAATATTTCCAAAAATATGCATAATCAGCTCATCACAAAACATCAATATATAGGCTTCAGTTGGCAAATGACGCAACAAGAGACTCTTCAAATTCCAAGAAGTTGAATCACTTCAACTTCCAAAAGGGACTCCACTTTAAGGATTTCACTTTTTGAAATAATTAATTATTAATCAACCTCTTTTAGGCGTCCAAATTCACTATACAACAATAAAGCATTTAATAATTCATTAAATGCACCATTGACCCCTTAATGACCCCCTTTTAAAAACAACATGAAGTGATCATTCCTAGGCGTGGGGGTACAATTGAGAAACATAAAATTGACTAAGTATAAACTTAGTCCATTGAGATAACCAATGCCAAACTGAAACTGAAGGATAGCAAGATGACTTGAGCTGAATTGCTAATGATGCTACTGCCAAAATTAGACTTACTAAAAGTAGCCAACTGCTATAAATAGTAAGTTCACATCAAAGCAATAGAAAGCCAAACTGAACAATGAACTGCAAAGGATTGAACTGCTGCTAGACAGATACTGCCAAAAGATAGACTTGCTAAAAATAGCAAACTGCTATAAATAGTAAGTCTGCACAACAACCTCTAAACGCCAACTGAGCAGTATTTGAAAGAGGAAACCCTAATTTTCCACCTCAACTTAGCCTACAGATTTCCGGAAATAGGCTAAATCCAAATGAAGAGCGTATGGCCAAAATGGGGACATTACAACAAGGGGCTCCAACAATGATCAATGTAAAGGCAATGAGTCAAGTTCCCCTTCCTTGCAAAAGTCAAGGAAGAATAAGGAACCTAAGACATGCACCCATTGCAAATGCCAAAGTCATACAAACTCCACATGTTACAAAATAGCAAAAATGGATGTTGCATTGAAGAAACACAAGTGAGACAAAAAAACAAAAACCTTCCTCACAACTTTCTTCAAGTGACAAGAAATTAGTTGTCTTTGCTAGTTCCAAATCCAATATCAAATTAGCACTCTCCACTACAATGCTTCTATCTCATATACATGATTGAATTGTTGACTCAAGGGTCGCACATCTTATGGTTATGTCAAAATACCACTTTTCTACTCTCAATCATTATAGTGACAAAAAGCTTAAATGGCAATTCTACTCTAAACAGTTTTAGGAGTGAGCAATATAGAGGTCAGTAAGAGACAAGTAAAAAAAAAGGCCACACTAGTCACACACAATTGCTAGCTTTGGGAATTCACTACCTTCTTTGGTCACACTTGATCAAGCTTGCATACCCACTTCTACTTTTGCTAGTTGACTTCCTCATCCTTGTCTTTCTTTTGAAGAAGATGACACTTCGCATGATGAGTTTAAGGGAAGATACATTGACTAAGTCACCAACTCCGTTATCTCCAACTACTCATTGAACACCATTACATGGAGCCAACATTTCCCAAGCCCCTATGACTGATGTACTAAAGCAGTCAATCATTCATCATGGCAAACATCAAAACTTTCCTTGGCACATGATTTCAAAGATGTTGATCATTTCAAATGGGTTCTAAAACCCATGTTTGTTGCAACAAGACACTTCTATGGGCCTTTCACTAGCATTGTTGTAGATGTTTTCTCCTGGTCCTTTATCAAGATGCAATTACTGCATCTGAGATCTCAATTTGGATTGAAACTACAATTTTTAGAGGGGGTAAACTTCTAATTCCTCCTTTCACCCCCCACTACTTTACTGTCAAACTTAAGGGGCCATGTTGGTTTATAACATTTGTACACCTCATTATGCTAAGATTACCTTATTTTAGTTAAGAAGCATAGGTTAGATTAGATGAATTATGTAAATAATTAACTTGTAATAGTGAATAATTCATAATATCCATCTCAAGCAAAAGAACTAAAAGTCAATCCTAATTACCTCTATAGTTCACTCCCAAGTTGAGCCCAAGTCAAATTACATAATAGAGTTCACTAAACTCATCTTAGGGTTAACTCTCAATCACCTTCAATTAATGGGGTTACACTCACTCAAATTTAGTTAGCTTTCAATCAGGATTTCATCCTCTTAGCCTACAAAAAGGCACCCATGTAATACATGTCAAGGCTAGAATCATATACTATTAGAAGCATTATCTTATGCTTGCAATTGTTTCAATGTCATATTGTCAAGTTGGCAAGAGTATATTTTTTATGGGTTTTATCTATCAATGTAGTCCTTGTGTGAATCACATCATTGAATTCAAGTAATGGGTCGTTTTTTTTGTAATATTTTTTAGCCCACTTTCTTTATAGTCATGATTTATAATAATCATGCAAGGCCAAGGGTATGAGAAAGTCATTGTAATATTTCTAGCCCACCTTTTTGACACGTTCACTGTCTAATAATTATGGAGGCCAAAAACAATGTTGGTGGCTAGGTTGAAACAATGAGGTTTCAAGTGGCAATTAGGGCAAGTTAGGTGGGTGGTTAATCTAACCACCCAACCTCTATCATGTATATAAAAATAGTTGAAATTATTGATAAAAACACGCATAGGAGAAGGATACCCAAAGGAGCAAGGGTGATGCGGGAGCATCTAGGTTCGCAACCAATCTTGTATCACCCAAAAAAATAAGGGTACCTAAGAGATTTTTGGTATTGTGTGCAGATTTTGGTCCTACTCAGACAAGTTTAGATGTGAAATAATGTTCCAACTAGCTTCAACAGCAAAGACATCACGATTGCATCTTCTATAGCAACATTATTTCACTTCATCAACTTCTTGTTCACTTTGTCAACTTAGGCCTAAAGGTGACTTTGTCAACATTTGTCTGTGCAACTACAACAATAAAGGACCTCATCAACTACTATTATCTTCCTCAACTATAGTCGGAGACAACTTCAATAGCTACTATGATGTAATGCCCCCTTCTCGAGCATGACTTCTTCTGATTGACCGTTAGCCTATTCTGGAGACCCGTAGGCTTCTCGGTGGTGAAATTAGGGTTTCTTGGTTGGTGGGTTCTTGTGCTCACGGATTGGCGTTTGAATTGCGGATTCCTTCTGGGTTTTCCGTGAGCTTTTCGGTGATGTGTTCGTTTTGGCATTCTGAGCACTTTCACGAATTTACTATTTTTAGTAAATTCTATTTCTGGCAGTGGTCCTGTTGGTTTCGGCTCGATTGACCTTCTACTTCAGTATGTTCAGTTGGATTTGCTCAATGTTGGCTTTGGGGCTCGTTTGGAGAGATAAGTTGAATTATTTTTAATAAAGGCATGTTTAATGTTATATTTTGCTGTTGACCCCCCCCTTAGCCTAGTGTTGGAACTTAAGTTGTTTTTAAAAGGTGGCTTTTGAAGGGGTGGCGCCCCATGAGGTTATTTTATATTTTCTAATGTTCAAAAATCAATGTTGGAGAAAAGGACGCCCATCTTGGAGTTTATTGTAATTTAAAAAGTCAAATTTGCTTAAGGCAAAAAGGACGCCACTTTTGGAGGGAAAAGGAGTTACTCAAAATTTGAAATGCTGGGTTTCTAGAAGCTTCTGGACAGTCATCTCAAGTCTTTAAAAGGAGGTCTTGGTCTTCAGTTTCAGGATCCAACTTCTTGAGTAAAGTTATGCTGCCGAAATGGTGAGAGGATTGCTTCGAGGAATTAATGCCTCCTAGCTTGGCTCAACTTCGTGCTTGTGAGACAGCACCTAGTGGAGATATTTCTTGTGTTGAGTGCATTTTGTAGTGAGGTATGCTTTGTTGAGAGTTAACTGCATTGGTAGTTCAGTTGTTTGCACTTTTATGTCATTTTCAGAGGTTGCTGAGTTCATAGCTAAATTGTCATTTCACTCATATTCCAAAAATACAAAAAGATTGCATTCTGGGTATTTCCTATTTGCATCTGTCTAGGGAAGGCGCCAACATTTGTGAAGTTTCATAATTTTTAGTCAAGTGCTGATTTTTAAAGAAGAAAATCGCCCTTTCTCTTGGGCCGTACATTTTGTACTTGCATAAGTTTTGAGATAAAATTAAATATTGCAGATTGGGTCTGTTCTCTGGTTCTAACTTGGGCGCCTTGATCATTGAGGGCTGTTGCATTTCATTTGGGGTCAATCGGTTGAGAATTGTGAGAGTTGTGATCATTTCAATTTAATTCTGTGTTGCTGTTTACCAGTTTCAGACCTTGTGACAGTCATACTAGTTTGCATTTAGAGTGGGTTTTGAGTTGAGTAGGTGATAGGAAGCTTGAGGAAACATTGAGGAAGACACTCTTATCTTTGCTAACGTTAAAGAGCTCTATTTACTTGATATTGCAGACATTCTTCATCATATTGTAAGCTGAACAGTAGTACTGTCAGCATCTTATTATTCTTGCAATTTCAATGTTTGTAACTGCCCACTGAATAAGTGGAAGAGGCTGGCTTGCCGCCTATTTACTTGTTTGCATTGTAATTTCCTTAGTCTCCGCCATATGGTCGCCTCTTATCCCTCATGGATTGAGTAGCACATGCTTGGTGTTGAGCTATCTTTCCAGTATTGCAATTAGATAAGGATCCTCTGACCGAATGCTCGTCGCTCGCCGGCGCATCTCGTGGTTAGAGTTTCTTTCAGCAATTTTCCTTTGAGATCCTCTGACCAATGCTCACACCTTGCCCGCATCGGGATCCTGGTGTACATTCTGGTTAGAGTTACTTTCAGCATCGTTTGGGTTTTCAAACTAACCTTAACGGGTGCTTGTTAATTGTAATTTGCAATTGAAAATCGAAAAAATTTGGCTCGGTATATTTCATATGACTTAAGCAGTAAAGGACTTTGTCAACAAGTATTATCTTCATCAACAATAGCCTAAAACGACTTCAATAGCAACTATGACTTCAGTTGCAAAGAGCCTCAACAATATCTATCATCTTCATCAACATATAGATCAACTTCAATAGCTTCATGGACTTCACTTCATCAACTCTACAACTACAGCAACATGGGACTTCAACATCTTCATTTGCATATGGAATAACTTCAGCAGCAAGGTGTGTGGATAAAGCTAATGGTATTATTGAATCAATTATCATTACCTTCAGTAATATAATCGATGACACCATGTGTGAATTGCGAATCTGACATTGACAACTAGCAACTAAATAATAATTATTGTTTCTATTTGATGCTGATGTGGCAGCCTCATCTGGCAGTTGTTTCTTTGTTGAGTTGTGATGTTTTTTTTCTTGGGCAATGCTTGGGTTTCCATCATGGTAGTTTCTTCTCTTCTTCTGGTGGCATCTATTCTTGCTTCCTAGCACTTTGCATCTAGTTATTTACCTCTACATGGCAGCTATGTGCATTCCTTTGGCAGTTTTTTTTCTTCTGCAATGACTATTTAGTCTTATGGCGTGGCAGTTGTGCATTTGTCTTTGGGTAGTTATTCTTCTTGTGTGGCTATTAACTTTCTTTGGGTGGCAACTACAATATTTGTGTGGGCGGGCATTTTCCTATTATGCTATTTGTTGGCAATCATGTTAACCTTTGGAAATTTATTGCTCTTATAGAGAATAATGGGGTCATTGTCTTGGGCAAAGCAAAACACATATTTGATCAAGATGAGGCAGTAAATGGACGGGAAGTTACTATAACGGCTCTAGGGTAGAATTATTTTCCTATGCAAGGCAATGGAGAGAAAAAAGGGGAAAAAACTATTTGCTCAAAGGAAGAGTGTTGTGGAAAAAAGAGAAACAAAGTCAAGGAAGGATTTAGAGCCCATGAGAGATAGACTAGTGTGTGGCCATTGGAGCGACCTGTAAGCAGAAGTCCATGTACAAATCTAGTAGAGTGACTTAGGGCTAGATCATGTCTATATGTAGGGCTTGGGAAAAATTGTGGTTTGGAATGTTTTATTGTTGTAAGCCAAAGTTGGAAGGGCAAGTGAGAATGTATATGGGTAGAGAGTTATGCTTCTTATCAACCTGATATAGCTTGTAAGGGAAAATTGCTTTGAACTAATAAAATAGTAGTGTTTTGGCTTCTACATGGTGCATGATATTGTAAGTTTGTAGCATAGTTACAAGACTCGGACTTGGCTTGAACTCAGCAAGCTGATGTTTGACACTGACTCAGCCAAGACTTAGTAGATTGAAAAAAACCATGAAATATAGATTTTTTTAAGGATTTAAAACTATTATCATGCACCTGTTGATAAAAAACTTTAAAGACATAATAAACTAATCAAATAGAAGCTACTTTGATCACACACATGTATACATCAATCACCTGAGTATAAAAGCAGATTTTAACTAAAGGAAACAACATTTTTGAACATATAAATATTGTCAAGTTTATAGGTGTACAAAACTCGTGGATTATGATATCCATGGCATCAAAAACAAAAATCACAATATGTAGTCATGAATTGTGGTAGAAAAGACCTTGTATCCCTCAACAATACATTACTAGCTCTATGTGGAGTCATGCACTTGTATCTTAGACAAGTCTACAAATGCTGCCACAACCTTAGGATAGGATTTGACTTAGCAAACTAGAAGTATAAATGTAATTTAATTACTAGGAATTTAATTTGGAAAAATTCAAAAGAATAAAAAAATGTTGGTCTTCATCCAACATGGCCCAAAAGTTCAAAACGATTTTCATTTTCTTTGTTTTTTTTATAACTAGAGTAGGGATTTGGGGGTAGTGCACCTAGCAAGGTCAAGAGCAAGTGCCCCTTGTGGGGGTCTAGGGGCAACATCCCTGGCGGGGTCAAGAGGCAATGCCCCTAGGTAGGCTCAATGGGCGGAGCCCCCACCACCAAGCCCAAATTAAAGCCTTTATGACCACATAGACCATCATGGCGTATGCCATTTTTCATAATTTATCACCTTTAACAATCCTCCAAAATGTAACATCCCCTTTTTGAAATAGGATTTAATAATAAATAATAATAATAATAGAATTAAAATATTAAAAAAATGTAAAAATAAATATAATATAATAAAAATTTAATTAAGTTTAATGAATGGTCAAAAGGCATGAAATGAAGAGTTGTGACTCCCTCAAACATGAGATATAAAAGGGAGAAGAGTTCATTTGAAAAAGGAAAAGGAAAAAAAAAGAAGAGAGCAGATGAATCAAAGAGGGATTAATGGAGAAGAAAAGAAGTACTCCCTCTGAAAACTTCAAACTTCCCTGCTCTTCTCTAACCTAACTGCAACACATGAAATAGAGAACAAGAAAACCTCTCTGTTGTCCCCAAACACCTTCACTCCTCCCTCGACCCATTCAACAGATTTCATCAAAGTTTGATGTAATGAACTTTAAAGGTCCAGGTTTTAAAATTATCCAGGTTGTGTCATGCTATGTTGTCTTGAAGATTAAAATGGAAACACTTCTAGTTTCAGATGCAAGTAGCCACAACCTTCAAGTCCTTTGTAGTGTCATGAGAAAATAGGCATGTTGCTTGTTCATGGTGTATTCTGCAATCCTGTTTGTAATTTATGGTGTCATTTAATAGTAGCTAGAATAATGATTTTTGGCTTCTATTGCTTTTCACTCCCAACTATTACGCAAGTAATTGGTAAATTATTCAATGTATTAACAATGAGCAATGTGCTCAATAAATAATTTACAAAATGTACAAAAATTAGGATTAAAAAGAAACTTCAGATAAGATCAGAGACGATCTTATCTAAATAATTTACAATAAAATACAATATTGAGCATTAATAAATAAATAATAAATCTTATTTTAATACCCTCCCTTAATGCTCAATCTATCAACTACACCAAAATACCCCCTGAATTTTACAAACTTATCTGGACTGAGCGACTTGGTGAGAATATCTGTTGTCTACTCCTCTGTCCGAACATACAACAATTGAATTGATCCGTCTTCAACAAGCTTCTGAATGAAGTGACAATGAGTTTCCACATGCTTGGTTCTTTCATGGAAGACTAGATTCTTGGCAAGTTTGAGAACTCCCTGATTATCACAGAGCAAGGGAGTTGGACTTGCTTGAGATATTTGCATATCCACAAGCATCCGACGAAGCCAAACTACCTCACAAGCTGCCTTAATTGCTCCCTGATACTCTGCTTTTGTCGAGGAGAGAGCCATTGCCTGCTGCTTCTTACTAGTCCATGTGACTGCACTGGATCCCAAACTGAACACATACCCAGATGTTGATTTTCTGTCATCAACCGAATCTGCCAATCTAAATCTATAAAACCACTGAGTCTAGGATCGTGACTCCAAGTGTACAAGTGTCCAAAATCAGAAATGCGCTTCACATAACGCAGCACACGCTTTGCTGCTACCCAATGATCAGCCTTGGGGGCTGTCATGAAGCGTGAAATGTAGCTCATTGCAAAACTGAGGTCAAGTCTAGTGGCAATGAGATAGATGAGGCTTCCCACTAGTTGCCTGAACAATGATTCATCTACTGCTGGTGAGTCTGACTTAGCTGACAACTTAAGCCCTTTTTCCATGGGTGTGGAGGCAGGTTTGCAATCCTGCATTTGGAACTTATTCAGAAGACTTTGAGCATATTTAGACTAGGAGATGAAGATATTGCTCTTAGTCTGCCAAACCTCAACACCTAAACAGTAATGCAAAAGTCCCAAATCTGTCATGTCAAATGTGTTGCACAAATCCTGTTTGATCTCAGCGATCAAATGTGTCAAGCTGCCAGTAATGATCAAATCATCCACATAGACAACAACAATAAGTATATCACTACCAGTCTATTTGACATACAGATTAGAGTCAGATGGACTCCTCTGAAAGCCATGATCTGTGAGGTGCTTGTCAATCTTGATGTACCAAGCCCGAGGAGCCTGTTTCAGGCCATAGAGTGCTTTGGCATATCTGCACACTTTGTGTTCTTGACCGGTAACCTTGAATCCTAGAGGCTGCGTCATGTAGACTTCTTCCTTCAACTCACCATTGAGGAAGCACTCGTAACATCCATTTGATGGACTTTCCAACCAAACTGGGCTGCTAAGGCAAGGACGAGCCTAATGGTACTCATTTTGGTTGTAGGAGCAAAAGTCTCCTCGTAGTCAATGCCTTCCTTCTGTGAGAACCCCCTTGCAACTAGACGAGCTTTGTACTTGTCAAGGGTTCCGTCAGCTTTCTATTTCACCTTATACACCCATTTGTAGCTAATGGGCTTCTTCTTGGAGGAAGATGGGAAAGGACCCAAGTGTGATTCTTCAGAAGACTCTGGTATTCAGCTTCCATAGCCTTTTCCCACTCAGGAATTCCTTTAGCCTTTGAATATGTTTGAGGCTCATAGACACTGTGAATGTTGGCCATGAGTGCAAAATTGACTGTATGCTACTGTTTGCTCTTCTTTCTAGATAATCTACCCTCAAGAAGCTCATCATCACAAAGATCACTGATAGTCTTAGTCCACCATTTGGGCCAAAGAGTTGAAGGGCCAACATTAGATGTAACAAGAGGAGTTGGAACTAGTTGTGGATTTGGAACAGGTTCAACAGGTGGATTTTCACTATCATCCGGAGGAAAATCAGGTTGAGCATCATCAAAGACAGAATCTTTGTCATCCCTCCCATCAAGTGAACCTAATAGAAGTCGGACACCCAAATCAAAAGCCTTTAAGGGTTGATCCTCAGAATGCTGAACAGGCGAGGAAAGGTGAAACGGTCCTCATTCTTCATCAAAGACAACATCCCAATTAAAGATGAGACGGTCAATGTCTACATCAATCAGCCGGTAAGCCTTATAGTTGTCACTATACCCTATGAACATAAGTTTTTGACTCTTGGAATCCAACTTAGAGCGCTTGGCATCTGGGATTCATACATAAGCTAAAGAGCCAAAAAATTTCTAATGACTGATCCTGGGTTTGCGACCAGTCCAAGCTTCCTCAGGAGTTTTCCCTTTAACAGCATGACTAGGAGACCAATTAAGGAGATAGACAACAATATGGACTACTTCTACCCAAAACTTATTAGGAACACTCCTGTGTTGCAACATGGAGCTGACCATCTCAACAATTGTACGATTGCGCCGCTCTACAACACCGTTTTGTTGAGTGTAGGGTGTGGTTAACTGGCGTTTAATTCCATGTGTATCACAGAAGTTGGAGAATGCACTAGAACAGAATTCCCCCCCATTATCTGACCTAAGAGTAATTATGCAACAACTAGACTCTTTTTCTACCAAGGCCTTAAACTTTTGAAACACATTAAACACTTTTGATTTCTGTTTAAGAAAGTACACCCACATTTTTCTACTGAAATCATCATCAAAAAGCAAGAAATACCTACAACTAGTAACAGAGGGTGTAGTCATTGGCCCACAAATATCAACATGAACCAATTGCAGTACCTTAGAAGCTTGCCATGAGTCACCATCCGTGAACGGTGTCCGGTGCTACTTCCCAACCTGACAAGCGCCACAAATGCCATGATGTTGAGTTTGAATGTCAGGTAGACCAGCTACAAGTTCCTCCCAAGCTAGCTGAGAGAGATAGTGCACATTTAAGTGCCCATATCGCTAATGCCAAAGACTGGTGATAGCAGAGTTTCTGGCTGCCATGGCTAACTACGAAGAATTACCTGTATACACAAGCCTGTAGAGACCATGATCCTCAATACCAACAGCCACCGTAGTGTGAGTCTTCCAATCAACAATAGAACATTTGTGTATACTGAATACCATCCATTTGAGGAGAATGCCGCATGATCTGATTGACTGAGAGAAGGTTCAATTCCATGTCAGGAATGTAATATACGTTGAGGAATATGAGATTCCTCCCACCAAACTAAATTTGAACAGTGCCCGTACCGACAACTATGTATTCTTCACCTCCTCCAAAAATAACTGAGTCAGTGCAAGGAGAAAAGTCTATGAACTAGTCACGCCGATGAGTGAAATGACGCAAGGCACCTGAATCAATGTACCAGGCAGAAGACTTCACATGATCTGCAAGCCTTTTAGCCATAAAAGCATAAAAGGCAGATTCCTTCTGCTCAAAGTGCTCGGCAACATTGGCTTTCTGCTGAGACCCTCCCTACTTCTTTTGTTTAGAAGCCAAACAAAGACGACAATCCTTCTTCATGTGTCCATACTTGTGGCAATAATTGCACTTAATGTTCTTTTTCTTAGGGCTGCTCAAAGGTTGACTAGAGCCTTTCTGCTCGGAAGGTTGACCTTTCCCTTTATTTTTACGCTGGGTATTAGCTGCAAAGGTTTGCTCTATAGAGGATGAGGATGCACTACTACCAAAGTGTTGTTTCTAGCGATCCTGCTGCAAGAGGATAGTACAAAGCTCCGGAAACTTCAGGTCAACACTAGCAGATGTAATGTTGAGAGTCTCAATGAAATGTTCATAGGACTTAGGTAGACTTTTCAAAGCGATCACGACCATGTCTTCTTCCCCCATTTTCCAACCAATAGCTTCCAATTGATCTCGTATCTCCTAGATTTTGTTCAGGTGCACCTGCAAAGTTGTCTTCTCATCCATCATGATAGAAAATAGCATATTTTTCAAGAACACACAGTTTTTGTCGGAAGCCTCATGCAAACCCTTCAAATGGTCCCAAATCTCCTTTGCTGGTTTTCCAAGCGGAATCTAAGGTAGCTGATCATTTGTAACTAAAAGCTTAACAAGCATCACCGCTTCACGATTCTGCTAATCAAACTTCTCCTAGGTTTTATTTGTTGTGGTGGGACAAGTAACATTGCCGAGAATCATCTGATCAAGGAAGCGATATTCAAAGATGGTCATCATCCACTGCTTTCGGGTGTTATAATTTTTGCCATTAAAACACTGACTGCCTTCCAACATAATGTTGGTCAAACTAGCCATCTTCACACTTTTCGAGACACGAAAAACAAGGTATTGAGAAGTGGTTGGTGCACGAAATCCAAGGCACAAGTTCCAATACACTGAGGCAAGTATAGGCACGGAAAACAATGCAAATCCATTGGCACAAAATTTGAGGCACGGAAAATGATGCACCCAGAAAAATCCGAAGGCAACCCAGAAAAGGTCTTGAAAAGCTCACCAAGAATCTACAATTGAAAAAAAAATTGACTTCAAATGACTGGTCAAAACACTAGTCGAACTTGCAGAAATCCTAGATGCCAAATGTTCTTCAGGAATTTGCAGAAAATAGCTTCAAAATTCCCAGAAAATGGAGGAAAAGAAGAGGCAGAAAACGCGTCTTAGTTAGGCAAGAAATTTCGTCCAAAAAAGGAATCAAAATCGTAGGCAAAAGGAGACTGGAAATTGCGTCCAAGACAAGGTAGATCGCGCGACCACAGGAAGTTTTAAATCGCAACCAGGAGGAAAAACGTGTCTGAAAAGAGGCAAATTGCATCCAACCACGATGCAGAATCACGTGCCCTAAAAAGCAAAGGAAGATCACATGCCCAGACTTGAAACAAAACACGATTTCACAGAAAATCTCGACCAAAAACCGTGTCTCTGGGAGGTCACGCGATCAAACAAGCTTCAATCGAACTGAAAATCAAGTCGCACGATTAGCAGACGAACGCACTTAGAAACCAGACACCAAAAATCTCGACGCCCAATGGAAGCTTGGTGGAAAGAACAAGGTCGCGCCAAGGGAAGTTACCCACAGCAAGAACTTTAAGCAAAGAAAAATGAATTTCTGAAAAACGAAAAAATGCAGGTAAAAATGAACCCGCGATTTTTAAAATCACTTTTCTTGCCACGAATTTTAGAACTGAAAAACCCTTCGATTTCTTTTTGCAACTATATATGATTAATATAAAATACAAAACATAAAATAACATTATAATCATGGCTGTCACATAATAAATATTGTAAATACTAGCAATTTAGACATTATTATTATCCATAATAAATAAATACAAAAGTAAAATCTGACATTATTATTATAAAATAATATTAATTTAGTATACTATAAACCATATAAACAAGACAGCAATTACCTTAAAGCCACAACCCATGTTGTTGGCAGCATTTAATAATAAAAGAGGCCAGCAATTATTACTCAAGGGATCACGAGAAAACAAACGGAAGTATTAAGGATTGGAGTCTCCAACATTACAAGACAAAAATTCATTGTGTAATAATTGTTTGGGGTCTGTCGTACAAGAAGGAAGCTATTATAATATACAGTGATTCATTTACTAAGGATCGATGCCAATATAATTTAGTTAAGACAATGATTATCATTCATTTCAAAAGAACAGCAATTCACTTTAAAAGACACGTCCCTAAAAGACCACGTCTTTTCCCCATATCGGGGATATTAAAATGGGAGACATCTTCAAAGCAGAGGAGCATGGAGGGAGGCAGATTTAAGGGTATAAACATAAAAGTGTGCAATGTCCCCTAGTTTACTACTTCCTAAAAAACATAAAGCACAAAATTAGCACATATAATGTAATACATGCTACAGATACATCATTTTATTTATGTAAATTATTTTAAATCCTATATATATATATATATATATATATATATAAATCATGAGATAACAATTAGGCATCTAATTCAATGTTTAGTTCCTTTCAACTTTGCATATTTTAAGAATGAGACAAATAAATACATTATCATCTAGGGTATTGCTATTATGATCATGAAAGACTGTTTACTTCTGATGGAATAGACCTGTTGATGTGTATTTTGTGACCGCACCAACACAGAATAAAGCTTCCCAACGGATACTCTATTCTCTCTTGATCAAAGTATTTTGTATGCTAAGATTGCGAGAGAGATCATACGTTCAACTCCAAAGTTCCTTCAATGCAATGGAGTACACTTAGTTGGTTCGTTGTAATATGTTGTTTTCACGAGGGGACTTACACAATTGTTCACAAGTTCATGGCAGCTGACAGTAGATTAATGATGGAAGGGGATTTTTGTGCAATACAAATGATTTGGCAATGAGGTATGTGTTTCCTATACTAACCAGGAATGTGAGGAATTTGAATGGCTGCAAGGATTAGAAAATTTGAGTCCTATCTAAGGGCAGGACGTGGGATCAACTTCAGCAAGCTTCAACCAAACTTTGCTTCTCCTCGTGTTGGACAGCCTCTACAAAGTCGGTGCAATCTTCGAAGGGGGAGCAAGAAATGTTCAAATCACAATTCAACATAAGGACACCATCACGACGACGCATGCCAAAACATGAATCATAACCGAAGTTAAGCATAAAAAGTATTCCAGTCGACCACACAAGGAAAACTTACCATCAGCAAGCTCACTAGTGGTATGGATTAAACGAAACTGCTTTGATCAA
Source organism: Sequoia sempervirens (assembly GCA_007258455.2). Classification (NCBI taxonomy): domain Eukaryota; kingdom Viridiplantae; phylum Streptophyta; class Pinopsida; order Cupressales; family Cupressaceae; genus Sequoia; species Sequoia sempervirens. The sequence goes on along the minus strand of VDFB02086081.1, from coordinate 155,042,884 downwards.
ACACCACAATCCACAACTAACTACGTGCATGAAAATGAAAATTACTCTACTTTAAGTCCTACTTGAAGTAGAAGGAAGAAGAAACCTCGCTAGCTACTCACAACAAAAGATGGAGCCATCATCAATGATAACTCTTTATATAGGGAGTGTTCACAACAATTTCCTACAAAGCTTTCAAAGGAAAACTTTCCTTCTTCAAACTATGCTAACAAACTAATGCTAAGCTATCTCACTATCAATCTCTCTGCTCTATGATTCTATGATCTAATCTCCAATTGAATTACAAATGAGGGGAAGTCCCCTTTATATAGCTGGCCAATCTCAATGGACGGTCCAGATTGAATTACAATGGACGGCTCAGATTGAGCCACATCAGCCCTCGACTAGATTTTGCCCTAGTAACCGCCAAAAGGTGGAGTGGTGCAATTAATGAGCACAAAATGACAAATTCCTCCTTTGACCACTATGGGCAATTAATGCCCATTACCCTTCTAGAAGATTCTCATCCAAGATCCTGTTCCCATTGTTCTTTTCTTTAACCGCGAAAGCAACAAACCGGGCCAGCACTGCATCAACTTCCTGCTCAAAAATGGTTGGAGTAAGATTAAGCTGATACTCGAGGATGGCAATTGTTTGCTCTTGTCGGATACAAGATTTTCTCCAGGCCTCGATGGATTCCTGAGTGCTTTGAATAATGGCGGAGAAAGTGGAGATATTCTCAAAGTCAACTTGAGCAAATATTCTCATTTCGGAGAAGAATGGGTGCAATCTACCCTTCAAACCATCCACTGTCACCTCCTCAGAAGTTAGCCGTTTTGCGAACAATGCCTCGAGCATGTTGAAGATGCCCTCTTGAATGTTTCCCATGGCCTTTCTGATCTTGACTGACTCTATCCTTGCCATGTCAAAGAAACCTCAGCCGGTGAATGTTGCAGAATACCAACCTGGAAAATCATATCTATCTCTAGCCTGAATTACCCCTCCTTCAATCAAAGTCTACACTAGCAAATGCATCAGAGCAGCTAGGCGTGGAATAGTCTTGTCTTGAAAAATGTGAGTATCACTCCATGCCTGTTCAATGTTTTCCATACGGGAGAGGATGTTGGAAGCATGTTGGAAAGAGGAGACAAGATCCTCAATGAATCTCTCAGCCTCAATACGAACACTACCAACCCACTTGTCTCCTTCCTGAATTGCCCTCTTCATTTCCTCTAACCCTCTGACTTGCAAATAATGAAACTTCCCGTACGCTGGAAGAGTGAGTCAACAGCTGTGTAGGTGATGCTTCCTCCGTCCTTTGAGGCTCTGGCCGAACTGGTTCCTCTTCCTGTGGCTCTGTAGCTTGGGTGGCCTATTTTCTCTTCCTTGTTGATGCCGATGGCCTTTGATCACCCATGAGGTTGTACGTGAGGGAAATTGATTTGCTCTTAAGCCTGTGAACATGTCTATCCACCCAACTCCTTATGAATGTTAAGACTGGCATAGACAACGTGTCCAAGTCCATGATCTCTAGTTCCGCCCAATCAAGTGGTGGGACTGGCGTGCCTCTCACTGATTCATAATCAGGTTGTGTAACATTGACATCCTCATCCACTTTGTTTGGAACCTGGACAACCTCGCATTCCCTGATCAATTTCAGAGGTAACCTAGAGAACATCCTCCTTCTGATCTCAGCTTCATCTTCTGCATTCGCCCAAAAATCCTCAACATGAGCTTTATGTCGATATTCTTCACCCTGTACTACTCTAATCTTTCCGTGAGGATCAAAGTCCTGTCAACTGGTGTGGAGAGTGAGGTGATAGAATTGTAATTCCTCCTCTGCTTCCTTGGCTGCTTGCAAAGATGGGCACTCCTCAAGCAAATTTCCCATGACGATAGGGAAGTGCAATCCTCCTTTCTTCTTTTTCCTTATGATTTTGTTGTAGGCAATGAGTTGCCTAGACACTTCAAGCATTACCATCCTGTCCGTGGGGTACCTTGGCAATCTGAAGGCGTATGAATGGAACCCCGACAACCTTATGTAAGTGAACTTTGGGAACTGGATAAACCAATACCCATACTCTTCAATCAACTTTTGTGCATCTTTGGATATTCTTTGTTGTGTTCTCCGCTGAAGAGTCCTAGTGATGTGCATAGTAAAAGTGTCGTTCACTCTCTTGAAGCTGGAGGTATTTGTCAAATGCAGCTGCTTGCAAGCTTCATGGATTTTAAATTGACTGGAACCACATCCAATTGGCTCCCGGTATGTCAATCCTTTATACTTCGTCATCCGAGCCAACATATAGATGACATACGAGCTCATATAAAATGTCCTCATTCTCCTCAAACTTCTAAATTGCTCATCTATATTGTTGTTGATCATTCTTGCCCAATCTACATACTCCTTTCCCTCCAACACTACACTGATGTAGAAGAACATCCAAGGCTCAAAAGCCTACGCCTGTGGGCTGCCATTCAACCGGCTAAGCATCATGATTAAATCACAGTACTCCTGTTTCAACTCCTCTGAGATAATTTGCTTAGGCAACTTGGCACCAGGAGGTTTTGGTTTCCTCATCCATGATGTATTAATTCCCTTTGCACACCTTTCAAAAGATGAGGCGTACATTTTATCAACCCTTTCTTTTGATTTATACAACATTCTCTCCACAACTGGAATTCCGAACGCCTCTCCAATAGCCTCGAGTGTGAAGTTAGCCAGCAACTTGCCATCCGAAGAGACAATCGTTCTGTGGTTTGGCCTATAATAATTTGCACACTACATTATTAACTCAAGACATCGAATTGTTGGTGGAAAACCAGCAGCTGCATACAATCCACTTTTCACGATGTTGTGCGATGTCTCTGACGGACGATGACCAGCCTACCCGTATATTCTCCTGTTGAACGCCTCGAGGTTGAATGAACCAAGGTTAGTGTCAGTCAACCCTCCGAGCTTCGAGACAAACTTTGACTCTGGAAGAAAAGATTTCTTCAGCTGTTTGATGATTTCCTGCCTAGAGGCATTCTCTTTGCCCGCTTCTGTATTTCCAGCTCTGCTTGTTCGGGCAGCATCTCCCCTTTGAACTTCAACCATCTACAAAATAAAATTCAAGCATTACAATTCCAACTTAGAAAATAAAATTACCCCGAGATGGCTGGAAATATGGAGTTAGCTTCAAAAATGAAATTTCTTCAGCACTAGACTACCAACTCCAAACCTTGAAATTTCTGACTCTGAAATTCAAACTCCAAGCTTCAGCTACCTTCAGCAATATCACTTTCAGCACTTAGAAAAAAAATCCAACTCAACTCACTCACTTCAAAATTTTCTCCTTCTCAGCACTCACTCACTTCAACTTCAACACTCTCACAATTCACACTTCAGCACTCACAATTTCAGCTCTGCAAATGGTGAAGAAAAAATGAATAGCTTCAGAGTTTATATAATTGTGAGAGGGTGCCTAGTTTAGCAATTGCTTTTAATTCACTCCTCCACTACTTAGAAATTTTCCAATTTGGGAGGGATGACTGGCAAGTTGTCACCAAAGTTATGCTCAGTCGTCATAGAATCTTCTATTGTTGGAGATTCCATCTTTCTTAAAAAAATTCAAAATTTCCCACCTTGACTGCATGTGGCATTCAGTTCATTGAAACATCTTTGGGAAATTCACTAAAATTACTCCAGCATTTAAAAATTTCATCTTTGCCTTAGGAAAATTCTATTTTATTCAATTCATTCTCCAACGCCTTATAAAAATTTATATTTCCCCCAGAGAGATTTCATCAGTTGCAAGCCCAACATTTACTTAAAATCACAAGGCGGAATCATTTTCCCTTCAAAACATCTCCCCCTAGAAAAATACTTCTAACTTGATTAATGCATGTGTCTTCACGAAGCGGGACATTTAATTTTTCAACCTTGGAAAAATAATGCTTATCTTGACTCCTCCAGTCTTGGCACATTTGGGGTATTAGGCTTTCATATTGAAGCACTTAGAAAATTCTTCAATGCTTCTTCAAGTTTAGGCGCATTCACTACCTTGAGGTTCCATTTTACATCACTTAGAAATTTTTCATCAACTCATCTTTCACTCTGTCTCTAGGGCGCATTTGGGAGTATGAACTTTCATTTCAAATGCCTTAGTAAAAATTTTACCTCCTTGTCATGCTGGGCACATATGAGGGGGGGCTACTTTCAATTTTCCAAACTTAGAGAGATTCCAAAGCTTCCTCCAAGCTAAGGCGCATTCAAGGGGGTGTACTTTCATTTTGCTACGCCTTAATCAAATTTCTTAACTCACCTTCAAGCTAGGTGCATTTGTCATAGTGAGATTCCATTTTACAATACTTAGACAAATTTCAAGGCATCTCCCAAACTAAGGCGCATTTACCACCTTGAGCTTTCAATTCTCATCACTTAGAAAAAATTTAGGTTCCTCCATTGACTTTAGGTGCATTTAGGGGTCCTTACTTCCATTTTGTGATACTTAGAATATTTTCTATCTCCTCCTCTTGACTTAGGCGCATTTCACAAGGTGGACCTCCAATTTCAAGCACTTAGCAAAATCTCCAAGCATCTCTTTCTTCAAGGGCACATATAAGGGTCCGAGCTTTCACTTTTCAACACTTAGACATTTCTCCAAGCTCTCCATGCAAGTTGGGCGCATTTAGCTAGGCCTACTTTCAGCTTTCAATACTTAGAAAATTTTTATCAACTCTCCTTTACCTTGGGCGCTTTTGAGGTGGTCTACTTCCAATTTCATATGCCTTACAAAATTTTACTCACTCCATGTCATGCTAGGCGCATTTACCCCTTCAAGCTTCTAGTTTCATTGCCTTAGAAGAATTTTCAAGTTCCACTCAAGCTTGGGCGCATTTACCATGGCCTACTTCAAGTTTCCACACTTAGAAAAATTTCAAACTTCTTCTCCAAATCAAGGGCGCATTTAGGACCTTGAGCTTTCAATTTCAAGTACTTAGAATATTTCATGATTTTCCTCCCATCCTAGGCACGTCTCAAGGGTCAAGCTTCCACTTTTAATGCCTTAGAAGAATTTTGAGGCCCCTCTTTACCTTGGGCGCATTTGGAGGTAGGAGCTTCAAGTTTTGAGGACTTCGTCAATTTTCAAGCCTCCTCCTTCAAGTTTGGGTGCATTTAGCCCCTTGCAGTTTCAATTTCAATGACTTAGTAAAATTTTCAAGCATCTCTCTTTCTCAAGCCTGGGCGCATTTGACCCATGGAGCTTTCAACTTTCACCGCTTAGAAATTTTTCTCATCACTTCAAGTGGCTAAGGCGCATTTCATAGGGTGAGCTTCCAATTTTCAACACTTAGTCAAATCACAAGCCATTCTTCTCAACTTGGGCGCATTTACCTAGGCAAGCTTCCATTTTTCATGCCTTAGCAAAATTTTCATCCATCTTCAACTTCTTAAGGCGCATTTGGCAAGTCAAGCTTCTATTTTGCCAGTCTTAGATGAATTTTCAACTCATTCTAGGTTGCTAGGGTGAATTTGAGTGGGTGTTCTCTTGATTGTTCATGATGCCCTTAGCTTGCCTTAGCTTTCTATTTTTAGAAATTTTTGCGCTCTTTGCATCTCAAGTTGATTTCAGGCTCCTCGAGACTTGATTTTCGTTTGCTTTGACTTTCGCGACGTGACCAACCTACCGGCACCTATTGCTTGCATGCACCTGTTATTTTTAGTAACTTGCTAAAAATAGTAAGTGCTCAGAATGAGCTCAAATTTTGTGTAGATTGCCTAAAAGAGGTTGATTGTGATCAGAAACTGCTTCTAGGTGACTCTCGCATTTTGCCCTACTTTTTAGGGAACCCTAATTCCTCTGTATGGACCTACTAAAAATAGTAAGTGCATGATTTCCGAACCTCTGCAACTCCGTTTGATCTGAAATTTGCTCCATAGGGTCCTCGTCACTTGCTTGGCTTGCTCACACTAGTGCCTCACGTTGACCTGCTATTTATAGCCGTGTTTCCGAAGTGAATTACTATAAATAGTAAGTGCTTAGATTGCCTTCAAATTTTACCAATGGATTCCTTGAAAGATACAGATCGCGATGGGATACATCGGTTTTCAGAGATTCTGGCGTTTTACCCCTCATTTTGGGTCCCGAAGCTGGAATACCCTAATCTGACTTGCATGTGTCCCAAATGACCTTCGTTTGACCCCGTTTCTGTTGCATGCCATTGTGTTCGTAATTATGAAGTGTTGGGTAGCTACCGGAGTGAACCTGCTAAAAATAGTAAGTGTTTGAAAAAGTGACCAATCAACTATCGGATGAGTTTGCATGTCACACTGCCCGAGAGATCTCAAAAAACCCAGAAAAATGATCAACATGCGAGCACTGGCTAAAAATAGCAAGTCCCTGAAAAGTGATCAACTCTGTTTTCATGTTACCTCGTTGCATAGCTCTCAGAAAACCCATAAAGAATATCCTGACATGCGCCGAGAAATCCTACATGCAAACCCTAAAAATAGCCTCTGAAGCCTAAATCGTTGAAAGTCATCATCTTGTTTTGCATGTTATACTACCACGAAGGTCTCAAAAAACCCAGAAAGATTATGCTGACATGCATTGAAAATTCCAACATGCAAACCCTGAAAATGGCTCCTGAAGGTGATATTTGCTAAAAATAGACAGTTGTCCGTTTGCGCTCAAATTTTGCAGGCAAGCAATTTGAAGTGTTCTAATCATGATGCAGTAGTCAGAATGCAATTAACCAACTCAAATTGACCTCAAATTAGCCTGAAGATTGTAAACCCTAATTCATCAGAAAGCCCTCCAGACTAAGCCAAAATTCAAATCTAGGTCAAATGGCAAGTACATCACCAGACAGAAAGAACCAACAGAGAGAGACAGACCCAAAACTAAAGCCAAAAGACCCGAATGGAGCAAAAATTTAGGGGGTCCCCATTTTGAATGGGGTGATGTGTGAAAAGGTCACAACAAGACCTTTGCCTCATTCCTCTCCCTAACCTCGTGGGATAGTAGATTTACTATGCCAAGGGCGCATGCACCATCTCGAGTTGGACACCCTCAAGGTTGGTTACCCGTCTTGGGCTCCGTCCAACATTTGATGGATTTACCCGCCTTTCCCTTCCACGCACTCCCTATCCTCATCAAACATTACGAAAGAGATTTCAGTCGAAATCTATTCATGGAGTAGTACAGCCATCATCCCTCAAAGACACATTCATTGTTGTAAACCATATCATTGTGTTTAATAAATTATAAATCTGCATATTTTAGATGTCTAGTAACTTAGTGAATTGACATTTGCTTATTACATTTCACATCTAGTAAGTATATGCTCTTTATACAGTTTTATCACAAAGTATGGTCATTAGTTCGATACACTACGAGTTCGGGATTATGCTATATTCTTTTTATGAAGTTTCACTTTATTTCTATCCTTAACAATTCGGTGAATTTATCTTATCGATTTCTAGACAGATAGAGATTTCACAATGACTTCATATTCAATCTTGTATCAAATAGAAAGATTACTGATTTATCATAATAAATTTAACATAATCTCCTCGTAGGAGACTTGATTTATTAACAGTATTTGGTAGGTTAGTCTACTTACCTCTGTTTGTGCGTGTCTCCAGCAGATGTCGACTCTTTTCTCTTTTTTCTCCTACTCTATTATTCTTCCTTTAGTCCATGTCTGTATCAGATATATGTGATTCAATCATGCATCCATTTGGCTGGCTAGTAATTGGCTCTTGAAGAGCTCCTTGGATCTGATAAAATATATGCTTCCTGTTTTCCTGTCCTTTTTGCCTTCTTTAGGATTTGCCTTTGGACTCCTAGATCAAGGTATACAGCTTTACATATGCGGTTTCTTGTTGGCTAGATGTCTGAGATGGTTTGATTATTATATAGTCGGGTTTACATGATCTTTTGTTGTGAGGATGTCCTTTTTTTCTCCTCATCATTTCTCCTTAATACTTATACTTTCATGCTTTGCACAGAACAGTTGTGTTTCTTGGAATAGAGATAGCCGTCCCAAAAGGCACGTCATTTAGTTAATTGCTATTACTAAACAATGTTCTTAATTGACTTCAATATTCCTTATTTCATTTCCATCTCACAAGCTTGTCGGCTCACTTAATTGTTGTAATGAATATAGCTAAATATATTGATGAATTGTGTAATCCGCTAACCTCTCCAGCAATTAATCTCCCATAGTTAAGCCTCTTAAAAGATAGTACCCCCGTTTACAAATCCTAGTGCGCCCTATCCATTACGTGACCTTTATACTGTTGTACCCCAAATTAAAAAAATTTCTACACTGACATTTTGAAGAAATGAGTAAAAGTATTGTTAAATCTGTCAAAAAGGTCAAAATTTGGGTGTGCATGTCTTGCATGAAGGGTAAGAATGAAAAATTTCCAAAATCTGACGATTTGGGTCTGCTCACAGCGACCTAATCTATAAAACCCAGATCTCGGTTTTTCGTCCCTACTTTTAGGAAAACTGTTGTTTTTAGAAATTTTCTAAAAATAGTAACTTTTCCTAGGTTTTTCTGGGTTTCTTTCTAAACGGATACTGGCAAAACTTTCTAAAAATAGAAAATTGGTCTGTTAGGGTCCAAACTGATTTTGATTGGCTAAAAATACTTCCATATCAGGCTGGTGCAGTCAGAATCAAGAAACGATCAGTTTTGCCCTAATGGGTCTATTTTGCTTTTTCAATTTCAGAAAGCATTTTGGGAACTTCAAAAGTCATCAATGGAGGTCAGTCAGTTGCCAGGCGTCAGATTCAATGACCAAGCATCAAACAGAAGATGAGTTGAAGAACACGCACGAAGAACGAGGAAGAAGGTGAAAACAGTGAAATTTTGACTAAGTCTGCCTAGCCTGGGCACCCCTAAAGGAGAAAGGTGCCCATCTTTTTAGGGCATCAAATGATGAAATTAGGGTTTGAGCCTCCAAGCAAAGTTGTTCAGTTTCCTCTCAACTCCGCAGCAAATCTGGCAGTACAATCATTAGATCATCCAATCATCCGGAATTCAAGATCAAACAGGGAGGATCCAAACAGAAGTCAGAATGAAAAACATGAAAATCACCAAAATTTGACTAAGTTTGGGAACTTTGGGCGCCCCAGGTGCCTAGGGGCACCCAGCTTTTTGAAAGGCCAAATCCAGCAATTAGGATTTGCAGATAGGATCAATCTCTTCAGAATTCAGTCTGCTTCGCAATGGTTGTCATCATCAACGCATCTGACTGGTCAATCTCTGGCAAATCCAAATCAAAGTTGAAGGTACTAAATGAAGGTTTGAACTTGAAGATAAAATTAGATGAAAATTTTCTTTCTAAGTTTGGAGCAAATGGGCGCCCCTGAAGGAGATAGGCGCCCAAGTTTTTGAGGGCTCAAACAGATGAATTTGCAGATGAAGCCCTAACGTGACTTCTTTAGAGTTGATTAGGCTTTCCAACAAGACCTTCAGCACGTTAAATGGAGTTGGCAGTCACTAGATGTAGCAGGCTGAATGAAGCGTCTGATAAGAGCTGAAAACCAAAATTCAAAAGCAAAGGTGAAAGTTGCAAAAAAAATTGACTAAGTCTGGTGAAGTTGGGCACCCCAACTTGCTAGGGGCACCCAAGCTTTTGAAGGCCCAAATTCAACTTTTTGACAGAAGTGTCTCCAGAAGACCCCTCGTGGAATCTCCTCAGCTTCGCAATGAGCTCAGCCATCAATCAATCCAACGCCTAGATCTCCAAATCTGACAAAAACATCTGTAAAAGAGAAATTGATGAAGTTCATGAAAATATTCTAGTTTGGTAATCATGGGCACCCCTAGCCAAGAAGGGCACCCAAAATTTTGAGGTCTGAAATGATAGAATTCACCAATGCGGCCTCCAAGATCACTTCGTCGGATTCAGCCAAGCTATCCAATGAATCTGTCAGACAGTCAATCGGATCAGCGTAGCTCCCAGAGTCAAGATTTCATCAGAAGATCAAAGGGAAAAGGGAAGAACTTGAAAATCATAAAAATGGCTAACTCTGGACAAAATGGGCACCCTAGCCAAGAAGGGCGCCCAACTTACAATGCCTTAGTGAAAATTTTCAAAATTTTCAAGATTTCAAAATGGCAAGAGGAAGAGGATGTCCAAGTTCATCGAACTAGCTGATTTTAGGGTTTTGAAGATAAAAACAAAAGAAAGCAAAACTATTTCAAACCCTAAATCTATTTAATACATCTCTTCAATACAATTTTCATCATTTTTGCAGGTGGCATCCCAAGGAGAAGAGTGGAGCAGCAAATTTGAAGAATTTTTTTTTCATAATTCAAAAACTCAAGTTTGCTGATTCTTCATCAAATTTTTCAAACCAGCAACATAAGGCCTTGCTTTTTCATGCTTTTTCATCCAGAAGATCAATTTTTGAAGAAGAAGGCTAAGATTTTCAATTTTCAGCCATCTGGGTTTTGTCATCTCATTCTTCTGAAGAATTTTTCAAGAAATTTTCTCAAGTTGCAGCAACTGCTTTTTCTTTGCATGTCAGTGAAATCTTCGGTGTTTTCAGAATTTCTTCATTTGGGTCTTATCAAAACAGTCTTCTGAAGAAACCCATATCACAGTTTTTTTTAAGAAAATTTCAAACCCTTTGTTCATCTAGGTCTTATCAAAACAGTCTTCTGAAGAAACCCATATCACAATTTTTTTTAAGAAAATTTCAAACCCTAGGGTTGGCTGTTTTTTCGATCAGCCCTCAGTGTTTTTCAAATCTGATCAACTGGGTCCATTTCTAATTACATTCTGAATAAAACCCAGGTGCCAGCTTTTTTCGTAAAAAATTGAAGAAATTAGGGTTTGCTGCTTTTTCAATGTAAATTCAAAATTTTCAAAAACGGACAATCTGGATTGTCTTGCAATGAAATTCTTACCAAAACCCATATCTCAGAAAATTTTCAAAAAATTTGTCCGTTGGAGGAAGAAAAACCAACATTCTAAAAATAGAAAGTTGCTCGAAACTTGTCTAAACCTAGGCGAGTTTATAGTCATTCTTCAAGGTTTTCAGAATGGAATACACTCCCAATGATTTCAAGACCAAATCAGCTCTCTACCACAATTTCATCAAAATACCTAAGACGGACTTGCATCACATCAAGCTGGTGTTTGATCTACACACTTTGGAGAGCGCAGGCAACAATTCAATCAGAAACTTGGGACACTCTGGACTCCTCTCAGCAATGTCTATTCCTATACCAGTTCAGAGTCTCGAGTTCGTAATTGCTTGCATCAAGCATTACAACCCGGCTACAAGGGAGATTCAATCAGTTGATGGCAGATTGATTTGCAGTTTGAAGCCTGACATGATCGAAAAATGTTTCTCCATTCCCCCTTGGCCTGAAAGTGTCACTATCTCAAAGGGCGAATGCGAGAGGATATGGGAAATGCACAAGGACAAGTACAGTAAGAAGATTGCACAAAGGTGGATGAAGGAAAAACAAAAGACTCTGCCTAAGAACGTCGGGTGAGGAGAGTTCAAGGACGAAGTTGCTATCATAATCACCTTGCTCAACAGGGTAACTAGATCAGAAGATGCTACCAAGTTTCAGCCTTGGATGTTCTACACTATACCCCATATCATGAAGAAGATTGAGTTCTATGATTGGGCCACTTTGATCAATGACAACCTCCATCAGCAGCTAACGGAATATTTCCAGATTCATGAATTCCATATGGTTTCTTACCTAGTCTACTTAGTGGCCTATCAAGGTCAATTCAGAGGGTTGAACACCAGGGATCATTGAGCGTACAACATATCTACAACTACTATCCTCAATTGGAATTCACAAAGTCACTACATCACTACAAGAGAGTGAATGAGGCTTTCCTGATGTACACAGTGCTGGACCTGGACAATGAATTGTACGTCCGTATCTCTTCAAATTCCAGGGCAGCGATGGCGGAATGGGCAGATTGGTTCATACAATTTCCTACTTTCACCTATCTCAGAGTCTATGGCTTTTCAGGCCCCCCACTCATGCTACCAAGGTAACCATCAGACGAAGTTGTCTTCATGGAGTTCTTAAGGCAAGCACATGATGTCCACACATTCTTGAGGAATAGAAAGAAACCCGCCCTCAATTTTCCATTGGGACTAGGAATCTATACATGTAGAACAGCAGCAGATGCTAAAACCATGGGAGATGAGTTAGACAAACTTGGTCTCAAGCCTTACAGTGAGAGACGATCGTATGATCCTCATGGCGTCTACACTGCTCGACTTGAGAGAAACTATGCTCACATATCCGCCCTTGAAGATTTTTGGGCCAATTGTACAGATGAGTTCGAGGTGCAGAGGCATAGTTACAGCAGGCTCACTCTTCACCAGATGAAAGACTGCTTATCAGAAGACATTGAAGGGTTATCGGATGATGATGAGGATGTGCTTCTCCCAATGTATGCTCAGAAGCGAATTGAAGATCAGCTCCTTCCTCAAGTCAATTGGGCTAATAAAGAGTCCCTCTCAATTGAAGACAGGACAAGACAAGTCTTCGAGCACAGCAAGGTTTTCCTAATCCTTAAGAGGAAAAACTCCATTCCAGCAGCAAAACCACCAAGGGTACAGCCATCACTTCCCTCCTCTTCCAGAGCACAGTTAAAAGGGAAAAGTCAGTCTCAAGAAGGCGCAAAGGGCAGCAGGTCAACTAAAAATGTAAGGAGGCTAGACTTCTCAGGTATAGTCATACAGGAGTCATCAACGGTTGAAGCAAAAGCTCCTCCAGACAAGCCCGTACCTCAGAAAGAAGCAGAGGAGACGCCTTTAACACATGACTCCATACCATTGACAAGGTCTTCATCGATTCACATCGACCTCGATATTGAAGAAGATGAAGAAATTGCAATTGTACCTCCCAAGGAAGTTAGTAAAGATACTACCGTGTCTTGGCTTGAGAGCTCCTTGGGAAGGGTAAGAAGAAGACCTTCATATCAAGTGAATTTTGATGACCTTGATAACATCTATCAGGAACCTCCTAAGAAGAAAGCAAAGAAGCAAGTTCACTTTGATAGGAATCCTGATGGTGAGATAGTCATGGAGACTGCATTACCCCCAGAGGACAAGAACAGAGATGAAGTTGATATGGACAACTTCGTGATGGTCAAGGCTAATCTTGGGAAAAATACCAGACATGCGGATGTCAGTTTGTTCAGAGTTGTGTCTGAAAGCCTTCAAGAAAGAGTGCTCAAGGATGGAGAAGACAAAGCAGCCCTCAAGGTTGAAATACGACAACTCAGGCTCTTCATTTCAAACCTTGTCCAGGGTACTTCACAGGCTACTCAGTTGCTGCCCCAGGTTTTAGAGACACCAGTTGATCATCATCAATTGAGACAGCTGGTCATTTGTGGGAAGGAAACTCAAGAGTGGATCGAGAGTTTCATTGTCAGGGGAAAGGAGATCTTAACACAAATGTTTTAGTTGAAAGACAACGCTCTTGAGCTGTGTCAAGGTATTCAAGGGTTTGAACAATCAATGATAGAGGTAAAACCAAGGCATGAAATCATCATTGCTGATTTAGATATAGCCTATGGTTCAATGGTTTCAAAAGAACACAAGAGGCAGATCCTTGCTTGAAGAGAGTGTCATGTCTTCAAGGTCAAAACCTATGAGAGGATATCTGAGGAGTTTATTGCCTACAGACAAAGGGTGATCGAAGCTCTTCTTTTCATTCAAGAGTTTGTCATTGAGATTCCTTCTCGATACAATCTCTAAGATGGTTCCTATGTCAGACTCAATGAAGTGCAAAATCAGTTTCAGAATGTTGTTCGCAGCTGTGATGGCAGCAATTCAGTTGGCGGGAGAATGAGTCATATTTCGATGATGTCAGCAAAGTTTGAAAAGGCGGCCAATGAGGTTGAAGATTTCCTGAGATCAATTGTAGATGGAGAGGATATCTTAGAAAAGCACAACTTTGCTATTGATGGTATAGATGCACCAAATCGGGACACAATTTCCAACTTTCTAGCAGATGTAGTCGAAATCTAAAGCTACTTTCTTCTAGAAACTTTCTTTCTGCTTTCTTTCTATTCTTGGAACAATTCTTATCCATTCTTTGAAGAAGAGAAAGAAGATAAATTGTAATAGTTGGTGTTTCCTGTTTTTTCTGCTTTCTTAGGTGTTAGATGTTATCTTCTTTCTAGATTTAGAAATAAAGCTTGCTTGCTGAGCAAGCCCTAGATTGTGAAAGCAAGCAGATTTTGGGTTCCCTACACCTCTGCTTGCCTATAAATAAGAGCCTTTGCTCATTAGTTTTCTTTAACCATGCTAGTGATAACAAAACGTTGAGCCTAAGTGCCTTCTATTTGTTATTCAGTGTTGTTCAATTGTGTTTATGATAGCAAATTGTTGAGTCTCTTTTAGCCAACAAGTAGTTGTAATTGTTGTTCTCTTTGTGTGAGAAGAAGATTACAAGCCTCTTTAGCTGCAATTTTTTGTTCCGTGCATGTGTTTAGTGTAATCTTTGTTCCAGAAGTTTGAGAAATAAAATCATGAGCCTCCTTTGCCTTGGTATAACGTCTGAGATTTCCATTTATTGTGTTATGCTTTTATGAACTTAATTTCAGCTTACATTGAAAGTAAGTAGGTGTATGTTGGGAAAGAGTTTATTGAAGCACTTTGTCAGAGAATCAACCTTGTTCATTTCTAATTCTCTTGCTCTGCGTATTACTTGAGACATTAGAAACGTCTTTAGCTTAAGTTAGTCATAGTTGGAATTCTTAATCCGAAAAATCTCAGCTGCAGCATTTGTGTTTTATAAACCTTGTGCTCTAGCTGAAACAAAAAGATAGGTGAATTAGTTTTAATTTACTTTCTTTCATACCATCAGCAAGAGGGAGCTTCCCCTCCTAATTTGAAGAGCAGTTTTACTGTGCATAGCTGTCCGTTCCAAATTCACATTCCAGAGGTGCGAATTTAAACGCCAACATATACATAAAGGTGCGATTATGCTTAATAGGGAAATATGAGTCAATCCCCCAAGGAGCTACCGCACTCCACATTACTTTTGTAAACGCCCCAAACAGTGCAATTTTCTCTCAAGAAGCTACTTTCTCTTATAGCTATGATGACGTTGCCAGATTAGTGTCGACTCTTGTATCATCAACACTCAACTATTCTACATGGGTTGACGCCTTCATTTTATGTTCCTGATAATATCACCTCCAAAAGGAAAGCCTCAATTAACACGCTCCAGAAGGTGCCAAATGAATTGGCTAAGGAAACACTTGAATGATAAAATACCCGATATCATTCGTTCTTTGCAAATGTAATTATTCTATACTTATTTTTGTGTCCCTCTTATCTCTAATAATCGTAAATTTCAATTTGTATTCAATAACTATAATATTATTATATTTGTCTTTTACCTTAATTTTATATATCTTTAATATTTATAATATAATAATTATAATTATGATATTATCTTTGATAATCATAATTATAACGATATCGAATAGCTAATATTTTAAATATATACTCTGTTATCTTATCTCCATTGATTCAAGGGACATGACAAAGTGAGGAAGTAAATAGGAGTGGTTCTAGTGTTCAAAAGGATAATAATGTGATCCCTTGTAGAGGCATCACTGGCTGGAAATAAAGAGGTTCTACAGAACGTTAACTGGGAGAAATAGGGATATCTGCAGAATTGTCCAGCAATAAGAAGATAAGGATTTTATGGATTTAAATAATAAGTTAGATAAATGTTTGTACATTTGAATAATGATGTTGATAAATACATCATGGATTTAAATAATAGTGTAATTATTAATAATTCATACATGATGCTATTTATTTAATGTTATCTATTTTTTATTGATGACATTGGGGATAATGAATCATGCATGCTTCTAGTTATCTTATAACATTTCTGATATGTTTTGCTCCATTGACATTATTGTATGTAATTGCATATATATATATATATACATATAGAAAATAATGATGCTTGCGGCAATTATTAAACCTTACAAGTAATTGTGATTATTTGATAGAAAAATGAATAGATTTATGAATGTCTTTATCCTATAATTGATTAGGAAAAGGAGAAAAAGAATACAGTTTGAACACTAAACCATCATAAAAGGATATCTTCAAAAAATCAGGGCAAGAATTATGGTTATCTCAAAAGGGGACATTACATGAATTGTGTACATGAACATGTATGGAGGGATGGAATGAGGCATAGACATGGTAGAAAATGAAATGGTAGTAAGGATGGCACAAGTGAGAGGATGGGTGGATATGATAGGTTGGGTAGTGGTAGATGAAAGAGGAATGAAGGTATAATACATCATGTAGGATGCGGGTATGATAGGAGTAGAGTTAGAAGGTAGGCCATAAAGAGGGTTAAAGGTGGAGAAAGGACGGACACTATGTGGTGGGACATTAGTGCAGATAGGAATAATACTACAGGGTGTAACATAGTGGTAGAAGGGGTAATGGTATGAGATGGAACAATAGTAGAAGAGGGAGGGGAGCTACATGCACCAAACAAGAAGGTAGATAAAGCAATCTTAGCACTCGTAGTTTGCAAGACCTCTAGCCCTTGTGACTTGTTGACAAGCATCTTCTAAATCATGTTGGTGCATTATTTTATGTTTAAATTTAGTTATTTACTTTATTACATATTATACGCCTAGGATAGGATAAGCTTACTTAGGTAGGATGTACTTGCATCATGTGATTGTACTTTCTTAATGAGGTGGAGGTGTTGTGTACACATCTTACTACACCTCTTTACCCCATATTGGTTGTACATTCACATCTCTTAGTGGTGTATCCTATATATACCCACTTATAGCTCTCATTTGAGCAATCTATCATCACTATATATTTGCATCCATTGATAGAATATAATTATTCTCATTTTAGGTCTTTTGTGCTTTCATTGAAGCTCCTTCATCTTAGGTGGCTATCTCCGTAGCCAAATGTTACATGATATTAGACCTTTATGGGATTGCATTTTGTTAGCCTTTTTGGAAATTTAGGTTGCAGATCTTGTATTTTCTTGAAAAGTTGAGTATGCACTTCTCTTTCATCAAATGATGACGTAGAGAATAAAAAAAACTTGATAGAAATACCAAATTTTGGGGGTTCTTTTTGTGGCTTTATATTGCAAGTGCATTTTGGAGTTGGATGAAGCAAATTTGAG
Organism: Sequoia sempervirens; assembly: GCA_007258455.2. NCBI lineage: Eukaryota > Viridiplantae > Streptophyta > Pinopsida > Cupressales > Cupressaceae > Sequoia > Sequoia sempervirens. The sequence continues at coordinate 155,025,718 of VDFB02086081.1, read as the reverse complement.
ATAGCAGTTGAGTCCAAAGATTTGATGAAGTCAGTTTTATCTTTTGTTGCATCCAAATTAGAAATCAGAAGCCAATTCTACAAGGGTTTGAAAGAAGGTTTTTCTATTGGGCATCTACAAATCACTCAACATTTGGAGCATTTTGGGACAAAATTGACCCTATCAATGCATCTAGAAGTTCCAAAAACCCACAGATTGACTGTCAATTCATCAAAATTAGAGCACTTGGCCTACTACCCTCTAAAATTTTCATTTGTTGATTTTTCCCCAAAAAAAACTGAATGTTTACAAAAAGTCGTACACCTCACATAGGTCCTAGAAAAAGCAATTTTAAATTCGTTGGAAAGAGAAATTTGAAAGCTTTCCAACAAGTGGTCACAGAAAGGATTTTAAGTCGTATTAAGTGAGCTATGATGCTCAAAAATTGACCTCCAATTCTGATTTTTGAGAAATTTTTCTATCTTGAATTTTGAGAAAATTGCTAGATCTTGTTAAATGTTGTAGGTTAAACTCATCTATGAGTTCAAAATTGTAGCCTTATTTTGACATCTATAACACATCAAGATCAAGACCAATTTACACGTTTTGGCAAGTGGCAATTACATGTACTAAATATAAAGTGTCAAAACCATTTTGTGCAAAGCGTTTTGTGATTGTATTATTTTTTATTTATTTTTCTTTTTTGGTGGGGGGGAAGGTGGGGGATCTTGTGGCTTCATTTGCCTTTGTCAGTTGAGTTTCATGATTGGTCTATTTTGTAACTAATTTTGAGTAAATAATCATGATTGGTTATCAAAAGGTATCCAACTATTATCAACTTAGAAAAATTAATTACAAGTCTTTGCGAGACAAAATTTTGAAGCATTTCAAATAGCTTAATCTCTTGCCCTATCTCTATGGAATTGTTCCCAAACCAAGTACTCCACATTAGCATATTGTATGGCAAAACAATATTGATTCTAACTTATGTTGACATTGATACCATAATGGCCACAACTCACATTGAGTGCCCTTGTGACTTTTGAATCAAAATATGGGAGATGTTCAGCAAATTGAATGAATCTCCATTCCCAAGTGAATCTATTGCACATTGTCTTGTACCTCTTGATGCTTTTCAACCATATAATCATGATATAGTTAATGTGATTGTTGAATGGGAAGATCTTGAACATCGTGATGAAATAGACTTCTCCTAACACTTAGTTTCCTCCTACAAACATTCCTATTGAGACTCTGGCTTATATGACTCCTATCACATATTTAGAGGGCTCATCTTCTTCTTTATCTACGATTCAACATCTTGAGGCTAAGGACTCTTGTATGCCAACACCGGCAGATACATCTAGAGTTCATACTTAGACATCTTGTATGGACACATTATCCAAGGATCAATAGTATAGTCAAATAACATGCACTAAGATCTCATCTCCATCTTCTCCCTGGTTCTATCAAGTTTGGTGTTGCTTCCGATGGGGATTCTAGCAATTCAATGATGCAAGATATTCAAAGTCTTCCAAATACAACTCCTTGAGATGAATACTTGACAAACATATCAAGTTTGTTTTGTGAGTTCCTTCTTATAGATTTGGAGGACACTATTGAGGACATGCATATCCTCTTTGATGACAATTCCATTGCAACCATTGCCTTATCATCTTTGGATCTTGTTCTAAATTCATCTTCACAACGTTCTAGATTTGTCACATTCTTTAGTTAGGCTTGGGACTCTTGATTATTGTGATGCCCCTCAACACTAACATGACGACATCTAAGTAGCTTCCAGAGACATCAAACATTCTTATCTTTCTTCCCTTGTATTCCTTTAAGGAATGGAAAGATCTTCTACATACATTTTGGCCTTGTTTCTTCCTAAGGGTGGAATGTTGTTTGCCATTCATGGATCATCTTCAACATTCATAGTCAAACGTCTACCATAAGCACAGGAGACTACACTTTGGAGGGGGGCGGGGGGGTTTGCATGGTCTCTCTTCTCTCCATTCTAGGGGGGAGTTTATCCTCGCATGGGGTTTGATCCTTCTAAGTCCTTTTGGGGGGTCACCTCAACCTTCTCTCTTTATCTTCTCTTAGGGGGTTTTATCTAACAAGTTTTCTCCTTCTCCTCTTTTTGAGAGGATCATTTTGTACATGGGTACCTAACATGTCAACACATTTTCACAAACCAATTTATTCAATCTTTCCTACCCACCAAAGTTACGTTTATGGGGGTATGTTGGTGAATTATTTTATTTTTATATTTAGTTATTTATTTTATTGCATATTATGCACCCAGAATAGGACAAACTTGCTTAGGTAAGTATCTTTCTTATTAGATTGTATTTGCATCATGTAAATTGTACTTTCCTAGCTTGGTGGAGATGTTGTGCACACATGTGACATCTCCTTTATTCCACATAGTTTTTACATTCACATCTCTTAATGGTGTATGATATATATAACCTCCTTGAAGCTCTCATTTGAGCAATCTATCATCATTGTACATTTGGATCCTTTGATGGAACGGAATCATTCTCTCATTTTTGGTCTCTTGTGCTTTCATTGAAGCTCCTTGATCTTGGCTGGCTATCTCCATAGCCAAATCTTACAAATCATGTCCACTATTTGTATAAGATTCTCTGCATTAGCCAAACTAGCAAGTTCATTAGCAAAATCTTCTTGTTCAACAAAGGCACCATAATCGTAATCATCAATGTTGTTCTCAACATAGGCATCAAAGAAAATTTCAGTGTCATTATAGCAGGCAGCCATATTAGAATTTAGACAAGCACTCCTCCTCAAAGGAAGATTGGGATCACAAGTAGTTCATGGCATAAACAATGCAATATGGCTAAGAAAGATAGAAAGATAAAGCACGATAGTTCACTTTCAAATTTGAAAAATAAGAAAAGCCAGTCAGTGGTATGTAAAATCTGAAAAACGAATTCCTAATGAAATATCCAAGGGTAGATGGGATTGATAAAAATGAAGGTCACAAAGTGAGGTACAAATCCTTGAACAATGAAATAGTAATAAATAAGAGCACAAACCCTAATAAGATCTAAAAAATGATAATACAATCAGAAACTACAAATCTGAAAACCTAAAAAGCAATGAAGGTATAAACCCTAGAGTGGTGTAAGATTGATCAAGTTCACCAAAATCTAAAGGAAAATTACACTTTTTCTAAGTGGAATACCTAGGCTAATCAAATAATGCTATCAATAAATACAGAATTAACCTACTTAGCAAAGCTAAGTAAATATTTTGCTAAGTAAATATCAACAATTAAGAGCTATTTTAGGAAGTCAAATGCAACAAGATGGTGCACTTAGCTCTTAAATCAAACAGGGATTAGGTTTGTTGATGACTTGCAAAGTTGATTCAGTACAATATCAAAAATTAATGGCCTTGTAGTGCAAACTGTCCTTGAACTCTATGCAGACTAAAAACTTCCTAAAGTTTGATCCTGCAGCTCTGAATCAATCCCACATGATGTAAATCCGATCTGTAACCTGCAAATCTGATCTGGTGAAACATTCACTCCTACACTTGAGTTCACTCCAACCTCTGCTGTCTACTAGTGCTTAAGGACTGGAAGTAATTTACAAATACTTTGGGGAGATTGCTGAATTGCGAGAATTTGCATTCTCTTCAGTCAACTCCCTTGAATGGCCAACTTTATAACCTTGGCAAGTGCTAGCAAACAGCAAGCAAGTGTGCAAGTGATCTACGATGTGAATTGTGACACAAGCACTATATTTTTCAGTGTGCCAAGTCTAAATGCTCCTATTGAATACTCCTTAATGTCCTAGGATTTCGAATAATAATCAGATGTGAATTTATGTTCAAATGAACATCTTTAAATACCAAGACATCACAAATTGTTACACAAACATGTACCAAATCGTCTCCCAGACAGCTACAGGGAAGGGCATGAGTTGGTCTTTTGCATTTTGAAAATTTGGATTTGAGGTTAGTTCTACACCATGCAGTATCGCAGTCTTGCATCACAGAAATGACCCAAGATGGAGAATGTCAAATCTCGTAATCAAGAATGGATATGTGGAAGTATGGACAAATAAACAAGGGGAATGTGCATGAATCTGTGCAGATAGGACACGAATAAAGTAGAATCTATGGAAATGTGTGAGAGTTGTCATAAAAGAGAGAGCCAAACTTAGCACAAAAATGTGTCACGTATCAATTACACTATATAATAGCAATATACAGTCTGCTGTCCTATAAGCAATATTTGTCTTAGAGGATGTTAAAATTCATCTTCTATAAGACATTCTCTCCGGATAGACCCAAAACTAAATAGGAATTGGCTTGCAAATGCAAATGTCAGAGTTACACCTATAATAAAACAAATATTTAAGAAAATTGTAACAGTTTATTCTTGGATATTTTACCCTGTTATTTTCCTAATGTTTAAGCAAATTATATACCAGTGTTTTCCATAACTAATTGCTGATGGGTATTTCCCGTACAAATAAATAAATAAATAAATAAAAGCATTTGTTATCAGTTTGTTTTCTACTTTATTGCTAATGAGTAAATTTCCTAAGGGCGAGAGCAAAGGGATGAACCTAAAAGAGAGCATAATTTGTTAATGGCTGCAGGTGAAGGCGCGGGACCAGACGGTGAGAATGTCTTCTTACAGAGGTCGAAAAGTGCTTGCACTAAGCTGCTTGTCTGCATCCTGTGCCTGCTCTCTTCACCAGATTCGAATGGGGTTTTCTCAGGATTTGAGATAAGGAGCTCAACCTGAGATAAGGTTCATAGATGTTTTGTTTATGCCGATTGGGTTGCGCAGGTATTTCATTGTATTTCAATGTTTAAGCTTAAACGCACAAGCTCTTTAATGGTGATGATGTACATGATCGCGACCATTGCATATTAAGAGAGCTTTTGTTTTTAATATATATGTATATAGTAATAATAAGGAGAGGGGATTTTTTTTAATTAATGGTAGAATAAATTTTTAATATTTTTTTTTATATAATGGTAAATGAAGGAATTGCTTTAGAATCAAATATATATAGGCAATCTTATTAATTTATAAAAAATATTTAAATGGATAGATGATTATTGTATTTAAATGGATAGATGACTATTCTATTAAAATTGTAGCATATAGGTTAAGGTGTCAACCAAAATTAATTCAATATAATTTAAAATTATTGAAAAAATTAAAATCAAAGAGGAGTTAGATATTGTATAAATTATTTAAAATGAAATAATTATATTTTAATTTTTACATATTTTAATAAGTGTCACTAGTGGCAAGTACTTGTTGTCATAGTATAGTTGGAATAAAAATAAATGTAAGTTTAATTAATGTGAATAAAATTAAATGTCTTTTTTTTAATTGTTGTATTTTAGTTTTGACTTTTGTATTTTGTGTTTTGTTTGATTAATAGCATTGGTTTTTTTTATATGTTTTGATTATGTAAAGTAAATATCTTGTTTGATGTTAAATATTTGAAAATAAAATTAATTGGAATAAATGTTTATTGTTTGGTGTTTTTTTTTCAAAAAAATAAAAGTTGAATACATTTGAATATTTATATAATGAACCCATTCATTCACATAAGGAAGTAGTTTATGAATTATTTGTACACTAATAAAGTTGAAGTTGAGTTTGTTTTTAGAATATATATTTGCTAAACATTAAATAATCAAATGACATATTTGCTAAACATTAAATAATCAAATGATTTATTATTAAAAATAATTCTTAGATTGATTCTAGTTGATTTTGAATTTGATAGTGAAATCTCCATATTATAATAGTTTAAATATTATAATAGTTTAAGTTAAATATACTATTAATATTCTAATTATATTATATAAACTAGGTAAATAGGTAATATTGTAATATTAATATATTTTAAAATATTGTTATAATTATTAATATATACGGAATAAAATAACCTATACTATAAACTATTATATAATATAAATTAATATATTACCTACATAATATAGGTTAACTTATTTACCTACAAATTATTACTTGTAATAATATAAGACATAAATAGAAATTATATATATATGTGTGTGTGTGTGTGTGTGTATATATGTGTATGTATATATACAAATTATTACCTGTAATAATAGAAGATATAAATAGAAATTTTATATATGTGTGTGTGTGTGTATATGTGTATGTATATATACAAATTATTACCTGTAATAATATTAGATATAAATAGAAATTTTAATATAAATTAATATAAAAAATACATGAAAAAATCTTATTAATGAAAAGAAGGAGCAGATACATAATCAATTTATATCATAAAATATTAAAAACATAGATAAAGATATTAGTTGAAAGGAAATAATAATATACAATTTTATTTTATTTTTATTTTAATAGTGTGAATCCAAATCTCTATAAAATAGTTAATTGATTTTTGTAAGATTTTATTTAATAAAAAAATAATAATTATGCACATAAAAAAATCATTCTTAAAAACATGTCAAAATAAATAACATTTATTTAAAGATTTAATAAAATGATTTTATAAAGCAAAAAATGAAAAATCACTCCTAAAAAAATGTTTAATTTGCTTTATCCGGGAATAACACACAAAACTTTTTTAACCAATCATATGCACAAAAAACATTTTTTATAAAGTTAAATATTTTACAAGTTGACTTTACAAAATTAAATTTTATTTTAATTTTTGTTTAAATATTGTTTCTAATTGGTTGAAAACTAAATTATTAAAAACTAGTTAACTAAAAAAAGACAAACTCATTACAATAGTACTATGCCTAAGGCAAGTACTAATAATCTATATAACATATTAATAAGTATTATTATATCAAGTGGTAATTAATAATTATTTTATTTTATTTTAGAATTATTTTAAAATTTATTTTCAAATACTTATTTCATTTAAATTATATATCTAATCAGTGGGAGGAAGGGTGGGCAGCCCTCCATGTGTGGCGGAGGGCACGTGGCAGTTGAAGTGGATGGGGTTTACATGTTTGTGGGGCCTTGGCAGCAGTGCATTCATGCTTTGGGGTGGTGACCTTAGTTGCCACCCTAGATAAACACATTGGTAGAGCTCTCGTCGATTGCTTGACAAGGTGGCACCCATATCGGGCACTTAATACTAGATAGGGCATGTTGTTTGGGTGGTAAATCATGAGTATGAGATCTTGTGTTGATGTGATAGCTCACAATGGAGTATGGAGGGTATTCAAGGAAGAGGATGGCTTCCTTCGTGTGTGGTGTCATGGCATTTATTTCTTCCCCAGTCAAGGTTAGTTTAATGATGACATACTAGCGTCTTCCCAGGTTTAAATGAATTGGAGGAGATTGTAGTGGTCACAGCTCTCACTGCTTTCAGCTTAGCATTGGTTGTTTGTTTGTGTTTTTGGAGTGTTTGGTTAGTTGGGTGAGTGTTTGGGCATTGCAATGGTTGGGTGCTCACATTTCATAATTGAAGTCTCGACTGAGGGTTTGGCCTAGTTCGGCGTTGATACATCAATTTCTTTGGGGGCTAAGACGCATCAAACGGTCTTTAGGGTGATTACAGACCAGCACCTCAAAAGGATTATGCTTAACAATGATTATCTGCTGGTTGTGGCGGTTTAAATGGTGCTAGGAGACAGGCATCTAGCTAGAAGCGAATTTGAGAGGGACAATATGTCACCTCTAGGTTTTTGGCGTCTTTTCTGGACAATCGGGTGTCGAAGGTGGAAGCCAGGGTGTTGTTGGAAAAGGTTTTCAAAAAGGAATTATTGTTGGGTGTCGATGAGGTGTTGAAGGCTGCTATTGTTGGGAAGGGCATTCCACACCCTAGTGATTTGGAGTTGTTGCAGTCTACAGATGAAGCGGTGAAGTTCTTCCCTTTCTTGTTATATTTAAAGGGCCCGACCCTTATGAGGAATCGTATGATTGTCATAGTGGTTGTGGAGTATCTGAAAAGGTTCTTTAGGCTCATGGTTATGAAGGATATCAACTAGGTTGTGGAATTTGAGGCCTTTGCACAGGCCAATGGTTTTCTGTGAGTATGGGTTTGTTAAGGGTTTGTTTTTGCTTTGTCTGCATCCTAGTATAGTTTGGTTGTGGTAGCGTGGCTAGTAGTTGTAGCCTGGTTTGTAATTTTGTAAGGAAGGTACATTTTTGTGTATGGTCGATAGTGGTGTATGGATGGCGAGTTGGTGGGTGATAGTTGCAGTCAGGGTTGTTTTGGGACAAAGGATTGGGGTCCCTTTTTGTTTTGCTCAATTTTTTTGGATGGCTTTTTCATGGTTGGTGGTGCAGTTAGCAGTTTGATATATATGGCTTGGTTAGTTTCCTGTAGTAGCAGACGTTTGTAATCTTTATTTTAAATAATATAAACCTTAATCTTATATATCAAAAAAAAAAGTTATATATCTAATCAAAGGTATTTTAATACAATATATTAATTGTTTATGCATATCTTAATTCATTAACAAGATTAAATTCTAAATTAGAATTCTCCTTAGGATATGGAGGTGGTAATAAATTTTTAATGAGACTTGTTTGGGGTTCCAATTCTCCAAATTATTCTTATGAATTTTCAAGTTTAGTAGTTACAAAAGGTCTAGGTCCATGGAGACTTTTTCCTAATTTGATTTATAACTCATTGATGTCTAATTTATTGAAAAGATAAGTTGTAAAATTAGTCATATCATTACCTTATTATTATTTGGATTCATTATTACGTGTGTGGGAATTAGTGTACCCCATGGTGATTGAGATGAATTTATTGTTTGATTATTAGATGATGAAGCTATAGGTGGTAAAAAAAAATGTGGTTGTTGATATGGAGTAATATTAGGTGGTCTAAGATATGGTGGATATTATGAAAATCATGATGGTGTTACCCTCCATAACTATTGCCATGGTTGTGATGATTATTCATTTTGTGAGTATTGATTTGGTAGCTGAAGATAGGATGGGGGTTGTTTCCAACCATCCTAGTGGGATATAATATTGAAAAGGAGAATGTTATCTATTAGATCTCATAAATTTTGAAGGTAAATTAAAATCATTACATTGTTACCTAGTGGTATAGTCCTTGGTTTCCAAGGTTTTATTTTAGCCATGTAATAAATAAGTCCTTCAGTATACTCCATTTCTACCATATCTACAGGTAATGGTCACAAGGGGGTGATTCTACTAACATCTTCTAGAGATGAAATCTAACCAACCCTCTTTTCACTAATTTCCTTGCTTAGGGGGAACTCTTTGATACTTGCATGGGGTATCATAAACTAAATTGTATTGTTGGGGGCATATTTGTAAATTTATTTAGTGCTCCAACAATAACAAAGACTTGCTTCCCTACATAACCATAACTCAACTCATAGTCTTTGAGCCCTTCATTGAAAAAGGTTATTGGCTATTCCAATTCATCATTATTCTATTGTACTAAGATGCGGCTAATATGTTTGACTCTCCTCCAAAGGTGTAAGTATGAAGCCATTGCCATAATTCATATTAGCAAGTGTTGGAGCCTGAGCAATTGATTTCTTGATAGCTTAAAAACTTTATTTCCTTCCTTTGTCTAGTTAAATATAATATTTTTCTTGAACATTGAAGTGCGTGGTTTAAATAATAAATAAATATTAGGAATAAACATCCTTATAAAATTGATTATTCCCAAGAAACTTTGTAAACCCTTCTAATGACTAGGAAGAGAAGGAGACAAGATGGCCTTCACTCTTTTCATATCAATGGCAAGCCCTTCTTTTGAGACCACATGAACCAAGAGTTTGCCTTGGTTGGTATAAAAAAAAAAAAAGGATTCAATGACACACCATATTCTCTACATCTCATGAATATTTGATTGATATTATTCAAATGATCAGCTACATGCTTAGAAAAAGTAGTTATATCATCAAGATAATTAACACTATGTCATTTAGAAGAACTTTGAAATCCATGTCCATTGCTCTCTTAAAAGTTAAACCAATATTATTAAGTCCAAAAGACATATTTCTATATAAAAAATTACCCAATCTGGTGGTAAATGTTGTCTTGTATTGGTCTAAATCTTGGACTAAATTTTGATTATAACCTAAATACCCACCCAAGAATGAAAACCTTTATGAACCACCTACCATTTAAAGAATTTGTTCCATTGAGGTGAGAGGATAGTATTCCTTAAGGGAGGATCTATTGAGATCCATAAATTCTCCACAAATCCAAGTATCTATGTTCTTATTTCTTACTGGAACTAGGTTTGCTACCCAAGAGGAATGCTTGATAGGAAATATTATATTGGCTTCTATGAGTTTGGTCAATTATTTCCTCGTTAGTGACTCAATATCAGGATTAATAGGCCTCTATGTTTGCCTAATTAGATTGGAATTATGGTCTAACTCAATCATGTGTTGGGATAAACAAGGGTCAAAACCTCTAAGATCTTCATAATACCATGTAAAACTATCATTATAATATTAATAAAGCTCATTGAAAGCTTGTTGTTCAGATATGGAGAATACATTTTCATGTAACCAAATGATATGATCACCATATTTTTCTTGCAATCTAGACTAAGTTTTAAAAGAAAGCACTACGTCTTCTTAAAAAAATAAACTATTTTTATCACCATCAAATACTTTCCATGATGTCTACAACTATGTCAAATTGTGCTCCAATTGCTACAAGTATATCAACATCTTTACTTTTCCTCTAAGAATAGTTATATGTCAAACACATCAAATTATTCAATCAAGTCACATACCATATGTTTATATGACTTGAGAAGAGTATTCTTTGTTGTATTTTGGGCTCTAATTTGATTTACAACCAACTCACTATCTCCAAATACTTGTAGCAATTTGACTCCTCTCTTTTGTGCTAGTTGAAGACCCTGGATTAAAGCCTCATACTTAAATACATTGTTAGTACAAGAGAAATAAAATTTTAAAGAAAAATAATACTTTTAATTGTTGGGAGAAATTAACATTCCATCTATACCAATGCATTTTTTTCTCCTTGAACCATAAAAGTACATCTACCACATACATTAAGCACATTCTTAAGGTTTCATAATAGTGGGAATGAAATAATTATCTTCATGAATGTAATAAGTGCCTAGATATATTTCTTCCATGTCATAATATAGGTCAAACTAAAAAAAATCCCCATTCATCAAGCAAAATATCTAGAATTTATTCTAGAGATGTGGTAGCCTCATGAACACCACTATCTTCATTTGGGTCTTGTATGACATAATTTATGATAATATGATTGGAAGTGTATGGCTCAATATGGTATTTCAATATTTTCATTCTAAAATCTCTAGAGATACATTTAGTAAAGTAAGGAGGAAGGTCAAAGATTGAGATTTATTAAGGTATAGATAGGCTTGAGAATGCATCAAGGATAAGATTTAGATTTTTTTATAAGCTCGTCTACCTTAATATTAGTCCCAAATAATTTAACAAATCCCTTTTCAACTAGACTATAAGTTAGGCCTAATAAATCAACAACCTTCTTAGGCATAAAAAAATTACTATCTCCTGAATAATTCAGACAATTGTGAACAAGATATTTTTTGATCATTTATGAGAGATAGAAAGGAGATGGTTTACTATTTTTTCTTGTCTTTTCTTCCTCCTTTGGCTAAAATAGATTGATAGGGATAGTTGTTGTACCCTTTGTTGGTCCATTTTTTTTATAGAAATGCTTCAAAGCATCTTGGAATAAGTATATATATGCTAGAATTGATAGTTCTTCCAATATAGTCACATTAAGGTTAGTCTTCTTCATTTTATCAAAAAATTTAAAAGATAAATGACTAATCTTTGATTTTTTTTCTATAATAGTCTCTTTCTTCTATTGGTGGTAACCAATTGGAGGTTGATTTTTGGGTTGATTTTCCTTTCTAGTAGCTTGTTTTACTTATGAAATAGAGGTTTTTCTGTTTTACTTTCTTGTGCATCCCCTTGGGGTGATTGAAAGGTAGATGCTTGACCGACCATAAAAGGTGACTCACCCTCCATTGCTCTTTTCTTGGATCTTGTGTTATATGCTATTGGATTGATGCCTCCACTTAATGCTTTAGTTTGATTGACACCAAAAACACAATTTTCATGCCAATTTATTGGAGTGGACTCACCTTGTAATTGTTCCTATCTTAGTGCCCCTCCTTGACTTGATTCAACTTGTTGTTCTAGAAGTGTTGATGCACTTTGAACCATTAGAGCTTGACCAAGAACTCTGTCTAGGTATGAATTTTGGTTATGTGGCTAATCACATTTTTTAATTTAATTATTGATCCCCACAAATCCAAAAAACCACCTACAACTAAAACACCTATCAAATGGAATAAATTGATTGTTCTATACAACCTCAATAATTTAATTGATCCAAAAAAACTTAATAGGCTTCTCAATAATAGATTAATGAATTATCGAATTAGATGATTAGAATGTATAATAATGAATCCTTGTAAAAGGAAAAGTAAAAAATCAACCCTATATGAAACCCTAAGTGAATTAAATTAGATCGTGACAAGTGCCCTCATCCTATGCTCAAAGACAAAATTCACATGACCTAATAAATAAAAAAATACATCTAAGTTTACCTTGAGTGTAATAAAGTAAAAAGGGGACCTAAATAATTAATTGATGATTAATTAATGAAATTTCCTATTTGTCTAATATAGTTGATTAATAGGAGGGGTTGGTTGACAAGATGTTATAGGGAGAGGTGCCAAGCTTGGTTGAGTAGGTGGAAACTTAGGAAATATTTGAGGTCTTGGAGTTGTTTTCCCAACTTAAATTAGGTAGTTGTTAGCTCTTATAACTATATCATAAGCATTATACAAGGTTATCTATCCCGCAAACTATATCATGAAAACCATATCATTATTTAAATCATTCAAATTGTACAAGAATACATTTTTGGAGAAGGCTTAACTAAGGGAAAAATTCTATCCCATATTTTTTGGAATCTAAAGTTGAAGTATTCCATGAATTCATGAGGGTCCCTCTTGATAATAGTTAGTTATTATACGAGGGATATATGGTCACTCTTATCTTGAAACAATTTACAAATATTTTTAACTAACTCATCTCAATTATATATTTAATTTGGTGGCAACCCCCTATACCATTGTAGTGTCTCACCTTTTAAGGAAGTGGAAAGGAATCTAACAACTATATTCTCATAGGTAATATTATGGACTAATCATATATTGGTAATGTCTTGGATGTTTTCTATAGGAGTAGTAATATTATCACTAGTGAAATAAGGTGTTGTTATTGGAATGTCATCATGATTAGCAAGAACAATAGGACTTACTCCATTAAAGGTGACAAAAACTTGATTCCTTTGAATATCCATAGCAAGGGTATGTAATGGTCCTTTTTTTAGTTGGGAGGGCCTACTAGGAGTAGGTATAGATCGCACTCTTGGATGAGTTCTTGAATAGACTCTTAAATATGGTGAGGGTTTCCTATAATGCTTTCTCCTTTTTTATGAATATAAAGGAAACTCTAATAAATCAAGATACTTACCATTACAAGATGATCTTATTTCTATTTTTCCCTTGAATAATCAACATAATCTTGAAATTATAAGACTTTAGAGTCACCAGGTGCTTGTCTAATGTGTCTAATAATTCAACTTGCTAAGAATAACACCAATATTCTAAGCTAAATTATGTAAGGCTTGGTAAACCTCTCCCACTAAGCATGCCAAAAAATTATTATCACCTAAATTTTTACCTTTATTAAACCTAGTTCAACTTTTTAAAGACACGATGGGAATAATCCCTCAAATGTGGGACCTTGCTAACTTGAGTTTAGACATCTAGAGTAGGTTAGTTCCTTTATAAGCCTAAGTATAGGTATTGATCCAACTCAACATAGATTAAAAATAATTCCTACTCATACTCTAATAAATCATAAGGAAAGTGAGAAGGAAAACAATTGAAAGGAAAATAGTGATTCACCAAGACTTAATTGGTATATATCCTTGCTCATAATAGCACATGAAAACTATAAAATGTTGCAAACTCACATAAATATATGTATCTTACTAGCTCCTACAAGAATTTAAAGGCAAGGGGTTTTAAAGCACCAAGAGGGAAAGAGATAGCCATAATACATATCAAATAGGCGTAAATGTTAGAATTCATAGATATTTCCTCCAAGAAAGATAAATAAAACATACATTTCCTCAAAAAAAAGAAAAAAATCACTCCTACATGAAGGTAAAACACTTAAACAACATGGTAATGGAAGCATAAGATCCAAAAACCCCTATAGCTAAGTTAAAGAACACAAGACATGATAGAAATGATGAGAAAAGGTGAAAACAAAAAACCTTTATTGATTACAATACTTCAACAAGTTTTAACAACTTTAGAAAAAAGTATAAAATATATTACAAAGAAATTTCTCTTATGTTTGTCTTTCTTCTTGTTGTATTAGACATGAGAAGACACTATTGAATAAGGACCATTGGGTCCTTAATAAATCTAGAGGAAGGAATCAAATCTATAAATATTTTCATGGACCACCATGGGTACATTGTAGAGAATTCCCACAAACTAGCTATCATTTTCATTAATTCCCTCTATAGAAGAATATCCTTCAAGGTTTGTAGACATTTGGAAATAAGAAAATAACATCCTTTGCACCCTTCCATATCTATGAGCATTTATGGGTCATGGATTTGAGTGAAAAGACAACAAAATTATCTAAGAAATATACTAAAATAGTAGCCTTGGGATGGCATATCAATCGTCAAGATCTACAATAAATATGGTGTAGGCAAAGTGTCACTTTTCTCCTTTTAACCCCTGACAATTTGTATAAGTGATGATTTCTAGGAACCATTGGATATGATTTAATAGCTGGTGGATATTATAGGTGCATTAATGGTATTTCTAAGTCAATTTAAGAGTAGGCAGGAGTTGTAAAATTTGAACAATAAATTTTTGAGAGTTGGCATACCAATGAAGGGAAGTATGATAAGCATGTAGGGATGACCAAGCCTTAAATCCCATAAAGGAACAAGGTCTTCATATGTCATGATTAGGGAGCCAAGGGTGATAGGGAAGTAACTATAGATGAGATGTGAGATGGGAAGGTCAATAATGAAACCATGATAAGGGAACCATAATAAAGAAAAGGTTTTTTGGATGTTGGGGTCAAAGTTTCAAGTATGGCTTAACATGGCATTGAGATAAGGAATGATCAAAATTCTGACTCTAATAGATTATATTAGAATCATTGGTATATTTTTAGGCATTGTAGGTTGGTAGAAATAAGTTACTTGATTAAGTAATGGTCGAATTATGACTTTGATAGGTTAATTAGAGCAATTGATGAAGTTTCATACTTTCAGGGTTGATAGTAATGTGGTACCGAATTAAGGAATGGCTAAAATTATGACTTTGAATGACTTAGTAACTTTTTGGAGTGTAAAGTATTAGAGTTTAGGGAGTGGAGATGTAGTGAAACGGGTACTAAGGGATGGGATAGATGAGGAAGTCCAAAATTCCAACCCCAATATAAAGGACTTAGATTCTTTATAGAATTTTGGGCTTCAAGGAATATTGCATGCCAAAGGAATGGTACTAAGGTATGGGATGGATTGGGAAGCCTAAAATTTTGACCCCAATACAATGGACTTAGACTCTTTATAGGATTTTGAGATTCAAGGATTGAGAATAATTCATATCACATGCAAATGGAATGGTATCGGGGATGGAAAAATCTAAAACTTTCAAAGGGGCTTATAAGGGAAATGCAAACTTTCAAGAAATACATGCCAAGGATGACAAGTTTGACAGAGAGACTAGGATGCAAAAATATTAAACATGTATGAAATATGATAAAGACTTATGTGGTTGTTGGGATCAATAAGGAAAGTACGAGAAACCTCAAAATTGTAAAAGGTTGACAACAACACTTAACACCAAGTAAAATGCTAGAAACAACCCAAACTTAGACATTTTTATGGATTTTTCATCTTTTGACACCAAGGAGATCGATTTAGGATATCTTAGATTGGTTATAAACAATGGGTCAAATGCACATAGAATTAATAAACTTATGATGCTTTTTAGATAGACATATAGATGACAACAAGGAAGGTATAATGAGGCATAAAATGACAACAATTTTTTGTTTTTGGGTTTGATATTTTTGAAATTCAAATCAAATCATAGTGCATCTATTATAAGATTTATAGTTCCTTGTCATTACATTATACATTGATAATATGTTATTTTCAATAATACATATATATATATATATATATATGTAACACCCCTCCATTTTGGATCTTTTGTTTGGCAGTGTGTTTTCTTTGTTATGTGTTTCTGTTATGCTTTGACTATGATACTTGGTTACTTTTGACCGCTATCTGATAAGCGATGTAAACATTATATTTTGATGTGATGGGATTTTATTTAGATGTTATCATTATGGCATGTTTTGTATTTGCGTAGCAATTATTTAATTTAAAATGTTTTATGCTTTAATTATATTGTGGTTGTTAGACTCGTCAGTTTTAGAGCCTGTATTGGTGAAGGGGACGGGATTGTATCACTCGCTTGCGAGCGCCCTACGATTCTAATACTTCCACTTCACAGGTGTCTTATTATGTATATATATTTGCACATTCGATATGCTTTTTTGTTGCAGGTTAACAGGTACAGGACATCGAATCGACCCGACATCACAGGTTCGAGCGTGTCCATTTACCAACGGTTATCGATTGGGAGAGCTACCTAGGTTTGTCAAGTCGTCACCCTAGCCATAGTTGTCATCAGTTTAACAGTTTTGATTGGTTCATTCCTCTCTGGTTAGCTTTTTCAATTCGTATTTTAAGGCTATTAAATGGTGGGTATGGATAAAGTGATGATTTAACATATCTAGTTTCCATGTTGAATATTATTTTATTGCATTGATTATTTGGGTTTAATTAATAAAATAAATTTTAGTTTATTGATAAACTAGGCAAATGGCATAAATTAATTGAAATAGTTATCTTGCCATTATTGTTTATTTAGATTCAAATTTAAATGGAAATGAGAATCATGTTATATACTTGAGTTAAATTTAAAATAAAAAAATAGAAATGTGAATTATATTTCACTTTTTGAGTTTTTGAATAAAGCATATTCTTGCAACTTTGGGATTTTAGTTTTAAATAAAATCATGAAATTTTGAAATGCATGAATTGAAAATTTGAAAGTAAATTGTTTTAAAATTTTAAAAAAATAGAAAATATCCTCCAAAAGCCCAATAAATTTAGTGGTGGGATATTTAGGGGTTTGACCAAATTTGGGGAAAGTGCTATGTAAGAAATAAAATTTCATTTGTTTTGCAATTTTTGATTTTGGTGGAGAATTTTGGCTGTGATTGAATTTGGAGTTGGAGAGGAGATTGGAATCACCATTGTTGGAGTCTTCAAAGCTTGGGGAGAAAACACCAGGTTCATCTTCATTTCTTGTTCCTATTTTCCAATAATCTTCTAATTTCTTGTTGTTGTTTGAAAAACTTTTGAATGCTATTTTAGATGCAAAGAAAACTCATGAAAAATGATTCCAAACTTGCAAATTTGTTGTTGGATTTAGAATGAAAACCAAAAACAAGAATTTATACAATGAAATAGGAAGAAAACCCAAAAGAAATCTCCATTCAAACTGAATCTTTAAACCCTTTTGTTGTTGAGCAAATTTATTTTTGTTCTTGCAAATTTGTTCTTCATTTGCACAGTTTGGCTGGGAATTCAAATCTGAGTATATATTTGTAAATATACCTATAAATATAGATATATTTACAAATATATACACTGGTTCCTTCTAGTTTTGTTTCTGGGAAAAGAATTTATGTTTTTTTTTAAAACGCAGGGGAACCTTGTATTTTCGCCTTTTTAAAAAATGTTGGAAATAAAATAAAATAAAATAAAGTTTTTTATGGTAGAGGCAAGCCCCACCTCCCGTCGCCATGTGGGAGGCGCTGTTCCCACGCGACCCCCACCCAGAGGTGGTGGAAGCAATGCCACAGGCTGCCCACACAACACCTGTATGGGGAGGTTGTGCAGCCGCGCCCATTAGGGCTTCGGAGGTGTTCAAACGAAATTTTAAATTTTGTTTTTTGTTTTTTGTTTTTTTTTTATAAATATTAATTAATATTAAAATAATATTATCATATAATAATCTATATATATTATATATACATTATAAATATTATATTATATATATAATATTATTTTAATATTTAAATAATATTTATTTAAATAATGATTTATTTATTTATTTATATATATATAAGGTATATATGTATATTTTATATATATATTTAAATAGATTATTTAGTTGGAATTAAATGGTTTCAATACTAATAAGATTTAAGTATTTAAATATATAAATATACGATAGTATATACAATGAGTATATACTTTCAAGTATATATATTTGGTATATGTTTGTATTTTTGGTATAGATGGGATTTAGTTGATTAGTTAATGCTAAGTGAAATAAAGGTTAATTGATTTTAATTAACATGTTTTATTATTAAAATATTTTGATTATGAATACAATTGTGAAATTTAGAGTTAATGATTGATTTATTTTAATCAAATGACTTTAATTATTAAGATGCTTGGGTTATGGAATTAATTGTGAAACTTAGAGTAAATGATTGGTTTTAAACATTTCAAAGTCGTGAAACGAAATTGGTGTATTTGATTGGATAAATGCAAGTAACGAAAAATGTGATTGACTGGATTTAGGGAATCCGAACATTAGCTTATTTAACTGCTTGAAATGCTTTTAGTGTTTATTTGTTCTTTCTTGAGGTTCGTGAAATAGAGTAAATATTTTGAAGTCTTCCAGATAGGGGTTCGTTTATTATTTTGGGTTGTCATTTTGATAGTCAACCTTTGGATTGTCTTGGGTTTTGTGCCTCCTTGGGATTAGGAGTGGGTTTTGAGTCTTGTGTCTCCTTTGGATTAGGAGTGGAGTATGTGTTTGTTGCCTCCAGTGTTTGGAGAGGGTTTTGACCTTTGTATCCTCCAGTGCTTGGAGAGGGTTTGACCTTCGTTTCCTCCAGTGTTTGGAGAGGGATTGGACCTTTGTAGCCTCTAGTATTTGGAGAGAGTTTTGACTTTTGTTGTCTCTAGTGTTTGGAGTGAGTTTTATTTATGTGTTCCTCCTAGAGTTGGAGTGGTTTTATTGTATTGGTAGGCACTTGGGATTCTCTTGATGATTGGTTTTGTTTGGTATGTTGTCAAGTAGAAGAGTGGCTTCTGTTAGGGGCCAGAGCCCAAAGAGGTAAACTAGGAAACCTTCAGAGGTGGTTTAATCAAGTGAAAACTAAATCAATGTACTTAGATGTTAGGTAGTATTTCACACTAATTAAGATAATTGAGCCTCGCTTATGGACGCAAGGGCTTGTATAGACTTGGGATGAGACGGGAAGGCCTGGAATGGCAAGGTCATCTATCTTGTCCTTACGAGAGGTATTTGATTCTGCATGAGTGAGCATGGGTGCCGGGATTCGGTAGAGGCCACCAGGACAACCCATAGTGGGGGCCGGAGCCTAGGAAGATTCCCAGAGGATATCCCATGATGAGTTGTGTGATGATACTCTTTCTACAACAACAGTTGGTATTTGGGTTTATGTGTATGGTCTTCTTAGCATACTCGATCTATTTTACTTCTGGAAGCAATGTGACTTATGTCAGTGATGTTAGAGTTGTTCTTGTGTTATTCTTATGGTTGTATGGTTCATGTGATTGATTGTATCAGTGATGTAAATGTTTATTTAACTTTGGAAGCATTGTAACCTTCATGGCATGTGATGTGGTACTTGTATTTATTTCCTTTCAGTTTCGTGTAGCCTATGTCTAGAGGTAGATGGTCTTGCCTAGGAATCCTGGTTACTATCTCCTAGCATGGGGGGTGAGCATTCGGGTATCACATGGTTGGGTGGAATGTGCATCTTAATCCGTTGGGTCGGCTTCTGTTCGTATGAACGATATTTCCAGTTGGAGAGCTCATGGGATCCTATTCTTCATGCTTTATTCTTTAGTTATTAATGTAATTTTATACCCCTCTTTGTATCGAGTTGGAAGTTGTAAATTGTAATCCTTTATTTTGGAAGTATCTCATTCGGGGAATGAGTGTTGTAACCATATTGTAAAGTATATCATTGGGATCATGTGGAACTCTTATATCTTTGAATTAATTTTATCATGTATGGAATGTATGTGAAATAAATTTGTTAAACAATTTATGTAATAGCTTTAATTCATGTTCTTGTTTGGGTTGAGGTAAACTCAGCTCGTAACCTTAGGGGTTGTTGGCATTGTGTAGTGAACCTTCATTCACTTTGTTTTGCTTTTGAAAAAAAAATTATTGCAATTGTTTTGTTAAATGCAACTTCCCCTAGGGTTGCGTGGCGGGGGCGTTACAATATATATATATAAGGTATGGATATTAGAAGAAACAGAGAAAAAAAATTGGTTAGTACAAAGGAAGTGAACCAAATTATTTGTAGAGTAGTGTTCACCTTCACCCTATGACATATAGGACATGGATTGAGCACCTCATGCTAGTGTTATTAGTATCTTGATGTATGCTACACTTTTTACTAGACTAGACATAACCTAAGAAATGGGAGTCCTTAGTTATTTCATGGATTATATTAGACATGTTCATTGGGATGAAGTTAAGTGGGCCTTTAAATATTTTTTGGGGTGCCTTCAGGTACTCCTTTTTTATCATGGTTATTTTATGGGGGACTAACACATTTAATGTTTATGGATTTATGGATTAAGATTACACGGTGATATCAAAAAGAGAAGATCTATTAGTGGTTACATTTTTTCATTATTTTGTGGTGTTATCAGTTGGATAAGAAAGTGGTAGGTAGTCGTCACCCTAAAAAATATAATTACATTGTAGCTACTCATGCTTGTAATTAAGCCACATGGATTAAGATATTATGTTCATGCATGGGGCTAAGTTAGGGAGCTATTATAATTCTATGTGATAGTGAGAGTATCCTATTTATGGAAAAGAACATGTCCTTTCATGCGAGGGATAAGCACATTGATGTCCAATACCATTTCCATACATGGTAGATTATGGCAGGGTGATGTTAGAGAATGTTGACACTTTGTAAAATATTACATATGCATTGATGAAACTAATGGGGATAAATAATCTTAGGGAGTGTTGTGATTCCATAGGCCTCTTGGCCCCTAAAAATTAGTTGATAGTGTTACTATTCTCGTTGCTCTTGCAAGGTGTTCAAAATTTTAGATAATGTTAGGAAAGGTTTATCAAGCTTGCATTCTAATTTTAAGAACATAAAATTATAAATTTTGGGCTATAAAATAGAAAAAATCAACTATTGGGCTATAAAGTTGATTTATTTCCTTAATTTTTTTTAGATGGTTTAACATTAGTTTCTAATTCTCAATAAATAGATCTCTTCAAGCTCTATAAATTGAAATAAAATAGGCTTAATCAACTTTTCAAATCAAAAGGTATGGCCTCTCGAAGTTGGTCCTCCCACATTAGAGATATAAGAATATATATAAGCTCTAAAAGAGGAAGTTACACTTATTTACAAATGTATTATGTGTGTTATTGCACATGACAAGGCATTCTTAAGTAAAGATAATGGATCCAAAATAGAGCACCCATGTTGGTGATTGTATTATGATGAATTTGTGACAAATAAAGGAATTTATATTACTTTAGTCTATGGACTCATGCTGGGCTTTTGGCATTAGATTTTTAACTAATTTCCATTTGATGGTTTCATGCATTGCTTCTTCTATTTATAGGGTGATTGGGATACAGGTTTTGATACTGAGTTTTGTAGTTATTTATACGCTTCCAAAATTGCTCTAAGTCTCTTGTTGGTGATACTCATATAAAGGTTTCAACTCTACAAGTGTATTATAACCATTAATTACTAAATAATCCATCAAGTTACTTTGGAGCATTGGGTTTTCTCATAAGGTTTTTCCTCATATAAATTATTGTGTTGTGTTATATTATTTTTGTTTGTTGATTTTCCCTTGTAACTACAAATGTTTAATTTATTTGTGCATTCATTCTCTCATAGATTAGTGTAGGAATTACTCTACGCATTTTCCTTTCATATTGCTTTGGATCATGATAATCCATAGCTAGACTATTATCTACATGGATTGGTGGGATAGATATTGGTGAAAATAATTGGGGATGTATTTTGTCTTGAGAATCTATATTGCTCAATTTAGCGAGGCAACCACTAAGAAGTTACAAGGAAATTATAATGAGAGGCTAAAGGAAACCATATGCTTAAAATATTTGAGTAAAAAATAATCATTGATAAATAAGAATTGATCATATATATAATTTATAGATCCAAAGATATTATTACCTCCTCCAATCACATCTCAAATTGGTAAATTTTAATGCCCGCATGTTGTTGCCTTGAGATGTTTATGATTGATATTTTATTTTTGACTATATATCATAGGATGAATAGGTTGTACTCACAATGTAGTTTCTTTGAGTGCTTATCAATGTTTCAACTTCACCATTTTTTTAATAGATTTGGTTATGATTGTTGGTCTTGAATTTGATGTTTTGTGTCATGATAGTTGTAGGTAACTTACAAAATATGTGATTTGTTTCATCTTGTGATATGCTATGTATTGATTAGTTTTTTTATTATATGAGATGTATTATATACATATATATCATGTGTTTAGACCACTCACATGATAGAGGTGGTGTCCCTCTACATATTAGCTATTGGTTTTGCTTGTGCATTGAGATATGTGTATGTAATATGAAAAGTTCCTTTCAAGGGCTTGATATATTTGATTACGTATTGTTTGTTGTATTGAAAGTGAGAACCATTTTACATCGATGTCATGTTTGGTAGCAAGATGATTTTGAATACATTGAGATACATATATTATTCTTTCATGAATAGATTATCATAGTGATTTATTCTATTTTTATCATGATTAAGAATGTGATTATTAAATTATCTTGGTATTTTAGATTTTAATTGATTACAATATTTCCATGTTTGGATGATGTACATTGCCATCAAGTTATTTAGATGGGATGATTATATAATTGATATTGTTTTGTACCCTATTGGGTGATATTACATTGCTCCAACTATTATATATAGTGCATGTATGCTTGACATGTGACTTGAATGTGTAGGTATAGGGTTATTTTTCCACCTAAATATGTAGGTTTGGGTTATTTCGCTAATGGTATCTATATTACAGATATCACTTTGGTTTAATGTGGCTTTTGTTAGAGAATTCCAAGATTAAGAGCATGAAATAAACTTCCACAAGTGAAGAAAATGAGCACAATAGTATGTTTATCAATATACAAATGAAGAGTGTATGATACAATGATCAAGCATTGCATATATAGGCAAGAATGAGAAGGTAGGAAGGTAGGACTAAGCTACTAACTACCCCTCTATAGGTGGGACACTTGTGAGCTCACTTGGCAAGTGGGTGAGAAAGTGTCAATAGGTGTCTCAAGTCATGACCCGACACATGTCTCAATGCTATGAAGTGAGAAAAAAATAAAAATAAGCCTAAGTAAACTTAAGCTAAGTGTGAATAGGTCAATCCTAGACAGGTTATTAGCTAACTAGGTAGATAAAGACACTATTTACACTAACACCCCCCTTAAGTGAAACTTGGGGAGTAATGCAATAAAGATGAGTCCTAGATATGAGGTCATGTTAGGTACTCATGCACAAAATAAAGTTTCTCACAAATGGATTAAAGGAGAAAACCTAGTGGTAAAAAAATCCTCTCCAAAAAAGAGAATGATGCATATGCAATGAAATGTACAAGTGAAGAAGATAGGACTCGTGATGACCCTCCAAGAACTACTTCTATCACATAAGTACAACATTTCTTCCTCATGAAAGAAGATGAACTACAGATAGGTTCATGATATCTTCCCATATGATCAGAATAATGCAAGAAATCCAAAGACAATAATATAATCTTTGAAAGTTGTTCAAATGCTCCATGTGAAGGTTGATGTAGAACAAAAACCAAAGATGTAGATGGGTTAATAACAACATTGATGTGGTGTCATCAAAGGTGTCTGCCAACTTTGTAAAATGAGAATCACTAAACAAGTTTGATATTCCATGTAAGTAATCATCCCATTCAACTGTAGTGGAAACACAACTATGAACATCTTGCTACCCTGAATCATAAGAAACAATGTAGTAACACTTAATATTATACAATCATAATATGAAGGAGATGTGATATCAATGTGAGGTAAAGGAACTGATGAGGAGGATAAAACTTCAAGGTTAAAATAACCAAACTATATCTCCTTATGTATGCAGAAGGTATTAGTGTCATCTATACTCAAACCAACATCAAAGTCAATAGAACCAAAGGAAGAAAAGGAATATAATCTAGAATCATGATCAACACGACCCATGGCAATAATGTTTCTGCTCTCTGAATATTTGATGATCACGAAATGTGGTGTGAACTCAACTATTTTTCTTTTGCACTATGTGTTATCTGATAAATGGAAAGGAGATTATTGGATAAGGTACACAAAGTACATCATTGAATGTTCCTTATCCAATCTGAATAGATCCTTTGCTAAGAGCTAACATATAGGTGTTATTCTCCATCAGTATTGGTGGGAATGAACAAAGCTCAAATGTAGAAAATGGTTCCTTGGATGCAACCATGTGGTGTGATGCCTCGGAATCAAGAAACCACTTCTATGATGTGTTATTTGCAAAAGAAACAAGTGTCACACCTTTATTCTTATCCTTTACTAAAAATGCAAATGTTGTTGATGCAAAAAGTGAAGAAACACTTATCTTAGACAATTGAAGTTGAATTTTTTGAAGAATAGTATTCAATTCATAAATTTCTTTTTTGTAACACTAGTGTTCTTTGTGCCCTATTCTTGTACAATAAGTATATTTGGGATTATCCTTAGAAATTTTCTCTTTTGATGAGGGAGATGAATTCAATGAAGTACCTAATTTTGATCCTTGAGCTTTATCCTTAGTTTTTTTCTTTCCCTTAGATGATTGAGCAACTAATGCTTGAATTTTTAAAGAGGTGATAACATCCATAGAGATTAATTTTTATTGTTCTCCTATGATCCTATCATAAAATTGTTCAAAAGAAGGCATTACATGTGTTGTTCCAAGAACATCCATTGCAGAGTAGAAAGGAGAAGCACACATTTGATAAGGACCTTTGAGCTTTGATATAATCAAGAAGGCACATTCCTTATCTATTTTGTTTTACCACAACCTTGAAGTCTAGAAAGCAAAGACTTGAAATGAACCAAAAAATATTCAATAGATGGAAATGAATAAAGAGACAATGTTGTTAATTTTGCATCTAATTGTAGAATCTTGAACTCACTAATTTTACCAAAGAGATCTTCAAATTTTTCCCACATTTGCTTAGGAGCTATACAAATAGAAATGTGAAATTGCAAATTGTCAGAAACAAGAAGACCTATTAGACACATTGCTTCATCTAATTTGTTTTGATAAGTAAACTACTCAAACTCTCCAGTAAACTGCAATTGTTGCCCATTGATCATTTTTCATAATCCTTTAGATTGAAGTAATTGTTGTACTTTGACTTTGCACGTGTGGAAATTATGTAGTGTTAACAATTCAATTTTTGGATCCATAATGCAAACACAAAAAGGTACTTTAATTGTGCCTTACTAAACCACCTAAAATTATATTATATTTGATTGTGGAACCCCCAAAAAGATGAAAAACAAGAATTACAAGCTTGTATAAATTTTGGAAGCCAAATCATCCATTTATAATGTGCAGAGATTTTTAAAAATAGTGAAAATTTTGGCTTTCCAAAACATAAGATTGATTACAAATATAGAATCCTTGTGAAATTCTGATGAATTTTAAAAAAAAAAGTTTGTCAAATTTTTACAACTTTTTGGTACAACATGCAAGTGAGAAAATTTGAAAAAATAAAAATTTGTCGAAATTGACAAAATGAAAAGTATTTTTTTGTTTTCCAAGCCTTTTAGATGTGATAGTGTTGACCGTTTGGCTCTATGACACTCTATTGATAGGGATAAGTGCTAGAATCACCTCAATGTGAAAAGAAACATGCTCTCATGGCTCTGTTACCATGTTGGAGAATTCCAAGATCAAGAGCGTGAAATAAACTTTCATAAGTGAACAAAATGACCACAATAGTATTCCTATCAAATACAAATGGAGAGTGTATGATATACTGATCAATCCTTGCATATATAGGAAAGGATGAGGAAGTGAGAAGGTAGGAATAAACTACCGATTACCCCTCTATAGGTGGGACACTTGTGAGCTCACTTGACAAGTGGGTGAGCAAGTGTCAATAGGTGTCTCAAGTCATGAGGACATGTTTCAATGCTATGGAGTGAGACAAAAAGAAAAAGAAGCCTAAGTAAACTTAAGCTAAGTGTGAATAGGTCAATCCTAGATAGGTGATTAGCTAACTAGGTAGATAAAGACACTATTTACACAACATTTTTTTAACCTCTATCACACTCAATTTGAGTGTGAGATAAACCCTATTTTCCCCTATGAATTTGGATCCAAATTGGTGCCAATTCAAGAATTTGTGTGTTGTAGAAAACTTGTAAATGCATGATTATAGTTGTGGTTTTTTATTTCCCCATCTACATGTAATCATAGTTCATAGGTTGAATCCTTGGATTTTCATGGCATGAGATGCATTTGTGGTATATGGAAATTGGAAAAATGAAATTGATAAGTTAAATGCATTAGAAAGTATATTTAATTTATTGTAATTAGTTTACCTATAATTTAAAAATATTCATTGTTTGGGAAATTTAATTTTAGTTATTTAAATTTCCTAGAAAATAATTAATTTGAATTACTTTATTTTGTTTTGGAAAGAAGAAAATGACTTGGGAATTTTAAGTTATTTACAAAACATATTTCATGAAATGAGAGAGAGAGAGATTATATAAATACAAAAAAAAAGAAAAAGAATTAGAAATATTAAAAAAGGAATCAAGGCGAAAAGACTTGTATTATTATGGATTCTTATATTTTTGAATGCAAGACTCTCTCAAACTCTCTCTTTCTCTTGTGGAGAAATTAAAAGAAATTGAAGGAAACTTGTTTGAAATATAGATTGTCTTGGATTCACATTGGAAAAAATATTGCAAATATTTTTGGATTGAATGAAAGGTGTGTGTGTGTCTCTTTCTCCCCAAACTCCTTGTGATTGTTGAAATGGCAACAACTCGAGCTTCAAAATTGAAGTTATTTCAATTCATGTTCATAGTTTTCAATTCCTTAAATCCATGTATGTGATTACCACCCTTGTGGTAGCATATGGCCTCTATTATCGATGTAATTTCTTGCATTATTATTGAGTTAAATTATTGTTTAAATTTTTAAAAAGTGTTCACTTCTAATCCAGGGCTATGCCAAAATTTATAAGAACTTAGGAAATGAAAAATTTACTACAAAAGAGTGTTGTTCACATTTCAACCAAAAGGATGTGCTTAGTTTTTGAAATTTCAATAGTTAAAAAGTTGATTTTTTTCAGCACTCATCAATAATGGATTAGAAATTTCATGATTTCACATTGGAAAAATAATTTATTTTATTCAAATTGAGAATGATTTTCGATGAACTATATTGGGAGGAAGAAAGAATCCATTTTAATTATTCATCTAGAATCTTCGAGGACTATGTCTAAATTGTTGTCCCATCTTTGTGCATTGATTTTATGCCAAACCCAAGGAGAAATTTGGTGCATGAGGAACCTAAGATTGAGGCATAGGGGTAGGAAGGAGTGAATCAATATTTTTCTAAGTCTAGAAGTGACTTCAATGGCTACAATGGGTGAAATTTATTTATTAAGTGATAATTAAATAAATTCATTAGGTAATAAATGAACCAATATTAAATCAATGGCATACTTTGAGCACTTGCATAAGCTTAGTATGCATACATCAAGGACATGCCACACTTGAAGTAGGGTGGTGGATTTAATTTGGGTACTCTCCTTTCCTTTTAATGTAAATTCATATTTACATCCACAAAGCCATACCTTCATGTTATTTTAGTGACATTCCTTGCCTCCCTGTAGGATATTCTCCCTTGTTGGATTTTGCATCTAATGTGAGACATATCTCTAGCTATGTATGTGTTTGGATGAGACATTGATTATGTGTGTGTTCATACTTGTGTTGTATTCTTATTATTGCCATGTGTATGCTATGTGATGCAGATTATCTCTTATACTTATTGTTAATGATGCATTCCCCTTAAGCATGCTATGTTACAGTTGGGTGATCATAATTGTTGACATGTATACTATGATGGTTGATCATGCTTGTTATATGGATGATATGATATTTGGTCATATTGATTTGTGTAAGTGTGTGTTCATATGTCCAAATGATTAAATCCTGGCATGGTGAGGTGGACCTAAAAGTACCATATGGTTTGTTGGTGTGGAACCACTTTTAAGGACTTGGAGGAGCTTTGGATGGTGTGTCAGTGGGAGTTATCTACTCTTTGGCTTCATTTATCTAATTATTACAATATGTTGTAAAATAGATTATTCAATACCTTCAAGTCATTTTATGTAATTGTAATACTACTTTGAAACCTCTTTATTGGATGGATTATAAACTACCCACATAAGTGGTGATGGAATGATTATTTCCTTTATAATATTTCAACATTGGTGCCAAATACAAAAATCATTTTACATGTTTTATTATTATCTCTATTTTGGTTAAAATGGACCTAAATCACCTTTAAACTTGGGCTTAAAATTAACATAATGTGATGGAAAACATCCCATTATAATATATTTGGAGTGCATGTTGTATTTATTTTTCCTAATCTTGGGTTGAGTGTGAGAACTATCATGGAGAGGTGTCATTTTGGTTCTCCTTATGGTTGGAGGGTGAGTGGGATGTATTGGCAATATTCTCCTTCATCTCTCATCTCATTATACTTTTTTGTAGTCTCTCATAGACCTCCTAATTCATGTCAATGTCTCCTTCATTGGCTTGAGTGTTGGAGATCAAGTTTGGTTTTCCTTGTGGTATCCTGATCATTTATGGTCATTTTTGAGTCTAGGTGTGTGTAATCTTGTTTTTGTGAGTCTTGGTGCTTTTACCTAATTTTGTGACCTGCAAATGGTCATCCATTTTGTCATTGATTAAGATGACGGTGTAAATTTTGGACCATAACATAGAAACATGACTACAACACAAGTTCTAGACTCTAACGAATTTTTTAGATTCTATCAGCTTTTTGGGACTCCACTAAATTTTTAAGAGACTTGAGTATTAGCAGGTGTCCTTTTTGGGCTTTAGTTTCCTCTTGGTATTATATTGTCCTTCTAGTATTCTATAATCCTCTAACATTTTGTAGTCCTCCATTTCATTAAACATGTAATTTTAACTATTTTTGTTGGGAAACTTTGTATATGAAATTTTTTACCCTCAACCTAATGACTCTTACCATGTTGTCTCTTCATAATAAAGTATCGTAATATGAGATTTATGCCATAATTTTCTTTGAGCAGTGTGTAATTAAACAAAAATGACTCATTGTCATTCCAATTGTTGGAAGGTTTGTACTCCCTAGTGATGCAACCTCTTATAGAGATTTATCCCTTATATCTAGATGTCCTTCATAGGATATTTATCACCTTTACATTGATAAGTGTGCCTTGTGTCCAAGGAGATGGTGGTGGTTTTCATGTCTAATCAAGATGTGATATCTCCTACTTGACTCTACTCTTTCTTAGTTTTTCTTAGTGTCAAGAGTGTTTAGGGAGGGATTTGAGGTGGATGGTTCCTCATCCTATATTCTAATATTATGTTTGTGATAGAACATGATTTTGGGCTACAACCAAATCATCATTGTGGTTAGTCCCTCTCTCTCATAGGTTCATTGTTGTGACTTTGTCACACAATTGGTAAGCCTTTATTTTGTGCCACATTGCTTGCAAAAATGGTGAGGTCATTCATGTTGGTAGTTTCCTTATGTTATTATTCTTAATATAAAACTTGTGTGTGCATTAGTGTGTAGTGTGACAAGTCAATGTCATATTATTAACAATAAAGACACTCTTGTGTGATTCTTTTAAAAAAATAGTTCATTTGGCTCATGTCCTCGGTGTGTGGCTTGGTGCATTACATTTTATATTAGAGCCCAAGTAATTATAGGAATTTTATTTTATGTTCTTGTCTATGTGATTAAGGTGTGGTTGATATGTTCTTGATGTGTGATTGCTCAAGTGCTTGTGGTTGTGCAACCGTTTCAAGGTTTCTTTCCTTTTGTTCCCTAGCATGGTGTTATAGAGGGTTAGGTGTGTGCTAACCCATGAATTTTTTTTTGGAGGAAGGATGCCTCATAGACCTTACCACATGTAGAGACTTGAACCCTAGTTGAGAGTCTCTTGAGATTTAGAGTGATCAATATTTTGTGTCTTGCTTGTTGTAATGATCTTATGTAGGGCTTTAGTGTGTTTGTTCATGCTACAAGTAGCATGTGTTGTTGATTTGTCTCATTGCTTGATATTTTTTTAGGAGTACTTATTATGGAGCTAGCTGGACCCTTGTGAATTCTAAATAAGTTGCTTTTATACATGATTTTTCTTCTTTATATTCTAACTCCTTACTTCGTGTGAATATTGAGTAACCCTTATGGGGTCTTGATTATTTTTGTGTGTCTAGTTAGGATAGTGTGACTATTGATTCTTTGAGAAAAAATGAATGTTAATGTTCTTGGATATTCATTAAGTATTGTGTGTTCTCTTGTGAATGGTGCATTTTATTATGAAAGAGATTATGCTTTTTTCAAATGCCTAATTCATGGAATAAGATAGTGTGGTGGTAGTACTTATTTAAAGCAACCTTGCATTGGGTAATCTTATTGTGTGCATGTCATGTTGCAAGAATAACATACCTTTCTTACCCACCTTTTCATAGTTCTAAAGTGTTATTTCTTTCTCACGTAGTGAATTGAAATGGTTTCTTAAAGTGCATCATGCATTGGTTTCTATTTGAGTGCATGTCATATGAGTGAACTGGATATATTAGTGCACAAAAGAAATTTTTTATTGTTTATAATAGATCATTTGGGTCAATGAATTAGGTCCCAAAATTGTATTATTTTCTAAGATTCTAGTGGAAACTTGGGTGCAATATTGCATTGCATTAATTAAATGTTAGAAAAATGGCTACAACTAGGTCATATGCATGATAATTATGACAAATATTTGATGGAAATAATGAATGGATTAGTAAATCCTACTTTTTTGCTCTAAAATTATGTTTCCCCCCTCTTGCATAACATGCATACCGATTTATAAATAGAATCATGCATTGTAGGAGAATTGTGTTGACATAGATTAAAGCCTCCAATTGTATTAGCTTTCTTTATGTAGCATTTTGATGTTATTTTATTAAATTATAAAGCAAAGATATATGTTGTACTAAATTTTTATCCTATGTGGTCAATGGCTTCTTGCATGGTTGAATGCCAATCATTCCTTGTGTGAGCTAATGTGTTGAATTACCTTGGATTTGAGATTAAGTGAGTTATAGCTTAGTGTTGGTTGTTAAAATATTGTTAAGGTGTGACTATGTGCATCATTGCACTGTAATTGTAATTAACTTGAATGTGATGATTTAGTGAAGACTCATTCATGTGTAGAAAGGAAATTATTATGGATGCCATGGAAAACCTTGCAATTATCTTCTTGCATAATAATATGATGATGTTGTGTTGAACTTATAATTTCTTACAACATGGATCATGCTTATAATTTTAAGTGAAATTGTGATCTATGTTGTGTGATATGTTTGGACTCTTAGAAGACTCACTTGCGTGGTGTGCTTGAGAATGTTATCTAACTCATTGTGGATATTGCATTCTAAGTGTAGTGTAACATTTTACTCCTCCAACTATGGCTAGAATTAGTCATCTGAATTTTCTATCTATTTATCTTGTGACCCTTGGTCACACTTGATTTATTATTGAAATTGAGCTTATTTAATACTTTATTTTTGGAATTAATGATTCTTCTATTGCAATGATGGTTGTTATTGCACCAAAATATCGACCTGTTAATGTATGATACAACCGCTAGAGTTAATTAATCCACAAGAGTTAGTTAAGCCATGTCACAAACCTAAGCATTGTGCTACACAACATAAGGAGTCCAAGGGTGCACACCTTGTAACAATCCCCTCAATGCAAGTGAGGGGTTCAAACCTGATGAGACAAAAAAATGTTTCATCTATTAGCTAAATTAGTGTTTTCTTCAGTCAAAGAGAAGTAGTGAGCTTGAAATTCCAAAGCACCCACTCTAGTTATGAGTCTAATAATGATGAGGAAAGTAAGGGATTTTCAATAGTCAAGATTTCATCAAATCTTAAAAATTATGATCTGGGTTCTTCAGATTTTTTAATAGAAATCAGGAAAAAAGAAGGCAAAAAAACCCATTAAATTTCACAAAAACCTAGTTTGTGGTTTGAGAGAAAACTTTACCAATCCATGCGTCAGAAACTTCACCAATCCAATGTGTCAAAATTTTCAAAACTAAGTAGGATCTAAGTGAAGGATAAATATGATAGCATTTATGAAGAGGTTAAGTAGTTTGGGCTTATATGAGCAGTTAAGGGATAGCAGTTAAGAGCATCTAGGGGGTAGTTCCAAGCATCTAAGGCAGGTTGTTGGGTTGTGCAAACAAATGAAGTGTATCTAGGAGGCAATTTTAGGCAGTTTGAACATTTTTGTAAGCATCTAAGAGATGTTTTATGAGCTTTAATGATACACAAGGTAAAGGCATGACTTTTTCAGATCTCTAACACCTTTTGGAGCTTGTTTAGGGGCTATAAAATAGGCATATTTGTTTTGGACGACCAAAGGAGATTGACTCAGCAAGATGGAGAAAAGACTTATTTTTTCCCCCCAACACATGTTCCTATCTTCTAGAAAGTTGTTGCACAGCTATAAGGCTCATCTTTCAGACTTTTTTTAAGAGGGAAGATTTTCATAAAATCATATAGTTTAGTATTTTAGCAGCAATAGTTGTTTGTAGTTTCATTTCGTAGTAGCAATTTCATTTCTAGTCCTTTACATTTCCAGTATTTCCCTTTACAAGTTTCTTAGGATAGATTTGATTCCAAGAATTTATTTCATGTATTGATTTTCAATTATGTTTGTCAAAAAAGAATGTCATGCAAATGATTTCTTCTCCCTCTTGCATATTGCTATGGACACCGCTCTGGTTTGACATTTTTAATTAAATGATAAGGACTGCAACAACCTTCATCATTTTTTATACCAATTGTTGAACACCCAAAATACTGAGAGGGGGGGTGAATCAGTGTTCTTTTAAACCATTCAAATATTTAAATATTCAATCCACATAGCATATTCAATTGTAGTAATGAAAGAAAGCATGAAACATCCAACAACATCAAATAACACTTGAACACCAAGATTTAACATGGAAAACCAAATATGGGGAAAAACCATGGTGAGGATTAACTCACAATATATTATAACCAGTTATAGTATATTTATAGAAGTTCTTACTATAGGTGGACTTAGTGTCCAAATGGATTCATTTCCCACTGAGAAAAAGAGAGATAGAAGAGAGTTTGCGGCTCACAACCTAGATTGAATTGTTACAATTACATTTGTAATATGTATGAGATACAGTTACAATAAAGCTCAATAAACTAACTTTACACACTTCATTTGATTCAGATCTAACACTCTAACTTCCTCTACATTCGCATCACTCTAACACATTACTCAACACTCACAACTTAGATTTGAAATTCTTTGATAATATATGATCAATTCACATCACATACATGTCTTACATATCTCAAAACACTAAAAAGGATCTAGCTTATATATTCGTTTCAAGCATAACATCAATTAGGTTGACCTAATTAGATGTATCATATAAAATAGAAAATATATGACTTGTTGGATCAAATCCTTCCACACAGGCTTCACGCCAAGATTCAATCCTTAAAAAAAATTGAAATAGGTTGGCATGGACCTAGAATAGCTCCCACATAACTCTACAATACTTAATTAATCTTCACACACCTTTACACCTTGTAGGTCAGTACCACAGAAGACCTAATACAAAAATTATCCAACCATATACCCATATTCAGACATGCATACCTCAAAGTACTATGCCACCTGGAATTCACTCTCTATTGAAATATTTCAACATCTCCTTAAATCCACAAAGCCAACATCCTATCTGCAAAGAAGTGTGTACTCTCCTACTCACATGCATTGACTGTAATTTGTCAAGCCAAACTTCTATTATTCGTAATTTTCAAACCAAGGGCCAAAACAAGATGGAATTTTGGAATTAGATGCTTCTATCAACCAACAAAAACATACTAGAACTGTAGAGAGAAAATTTAATTCACAGACTAGTGTGGTCCCAAAAACTAGATGCTCTGTTACACAAAATTATTAGAATTGACACTTAGTCAATTTTCATCATAATCAACTTTACTGAATCAAGCCATCTTGCGGAATTGTCTTCCACAAACATCCTAAAGCATGTTAGAACCAACCAAAATTATCTGCACCATGATTTCCTCATCAAGATACAATGTTGAGATCAATGACAACACTGAAACACGTAATAGTATACCTTGTGCTTATCCCTCATGCTCATGTTGCCAACAACTGCATCAATGACATATCCTCATTCTTCCAACATCTTCCTCCCTAGAATTCTTTTATTATTATAACAGTGGTGCTAGAATGTTTTAAATTTCTAGTCATGTATTGTATAATATTGTTACCTGTCATGTTCAAGATGTGCCTAGAATGGAATGTATAAGAGAGTAGTTTGCAAATAATGCACTAGTTCTTGATGTTGTGTTAATTAAAAATATTTTATGCTTGATATTACTTATTCCTTGTGATATATAAGCAGATTCTTTATGAAGTGCTTTAATAATTATGAATTGAATTGTATGTATATGGATATCTTGTTGTGAATAACTTGTTACCTAGTACGAGTGTCATCAATATTTATTATTGAGAAAGGTGTATTTGAGTCTTTATATAAGTTTATTGTTATTATCTATCTATCTAAACTTGAGAATGAATGGATTGTGCCTTAGTTTATTTGCTTATAAACAATTGGGTTTTGATGTAGTCCACCAACTATATTTTCTTTTGTTGCCCTATTCTTATTTCTTTTGTCTTGTGAACATGTTTCATAGAGCTCCACAATTAGTTAAATGTTTGAAAAGGTTTTGTAAACACCAAACCCATGATAATGGATAACATGAATGTGTACACCATGTCATTTAGATATGATTTCCATAGCTACACTTATGTTTT
The DNA here is from genome assembly GCA_007258455.2 of Sequoia sempervirens. NCBI lineage: Eukaryota > Viridiplantae > Streptophyta > Pinopsida > Cupressales > Cupressaceae > Sequoia > Sequoia sempervirens. The sequence continues at coordinate 154,990,279 of VDFB02086081.1, read as the reverse complement.
AACATAATGCAGGGTTATGATGGTGCATTACTAAGTGATGTGGCACATATTATTTATGGCATATGAAAAATTCATCGCCAACAATTCATCGATGGAAAATTCACCCCCATGGAAAATTCACGATGGAAAATTCACCACCAACAATTCACCCCAAAGAAAATTCACTGAAGGAAAATTCACTGCCAAATAAAATTTAAAAATATTTGGTGGTGAATTTTTCGTCGGTCAATTTTTTGTGGCAGTGAATTGTTGGCGATGAATTTTTCATTGGTGAATTTTTTCGTGGCGATGAATTGTTGGCGGTGAATTTTCCATTGGTGAATTGTTGGCGATTAATTTTCCTAGAGCCATAATTTATATTTATTATATTATAATTCTTTATATATTTCTTTTTGTGCTTTTATTTGGATGAGTCTAGTAGTTGTAGGAGTTCCTTGGTAGTTTAGAGGTTTTTCTAGCTTAATGCTAGTAGATGACACAATTCTTGTATGAATAATTGGCTATCCTATGTATTCTAGATTTTAAATAAAATTTGTGTTTGATTCCTATAAAGGTTCCTTGTTACATTTTTTTATTATCATGGATTCATTATATTATTGGATTTTCTAACCTTTTATTTGGCCATAGTTGAGTGTGGTTAAGGTGTATAATGAAGTTATGCTCCTATGTTTTGTGTTTAGTTTCCTCCTTTCATGTTCTCCTTGGGAGTTTTTGGATGGTAAGCCTCACTTTTTGTGAGTTTTTATAATTTTAAGATGGTGCTTCCTAGATCGTTTCCTCTAAGATCTCATAATTTGTCCCTAGTTTTATGTTGATAAACTAGAGTTTTAAGGAAATCCTCGCTTCTTCGGAGTGGAACTTGAGGAGGGATCTCATGAAGAGTGACCATGACCAGAAGTGAGGCATGATTTTGGTTAGCATTGAGGTGAGGTAGTATTTCTTGTAGCCTTGAGGATTAATTCCTCAATCTTAGGTGAGATGATAGGAGGTACAAACTTGTGTTGGTGAATCTCATGAAGAGTGGATGTTGTAGGGTCATGTACCCTTCCTTCACTTAGTAGGTAGCTAGATGGAGTTCCCTAGTAATAGTAGTAGTACTATTTTAAAACCTTGTTTCTTATGGTTAAATATTTTCCTCAACTGCAATAGTAGTTGGAGGATGGAGTGTTGTGACTTTAAGTTGATTGCATAACTAGTAGTCAGTGTTCACCTAGACTAAGCACCCTTAGAGACGTTTGTGTTGTGGCTTTGAGTCATAGACTTGGTGAGAGTATAAAGGGTTGATATACTAAGACTTATTATCTTTGAAGGATTTTGTACCAAGATTTCCTTACTCTTGTCTTATTGTAGGCTTCCAAGAGTAATCCTAATCCTAGTGGGGGAGGATGTAATGCCCACATGCTGTTGCATTGAGATTTTTTTGACTATGTATCATGGGATGCATAGGTCCTTCTTTTGTATATTGCTTGAGTTTTTATTAGTGTTTCTTCACTAGTTTCATTAATATATTTGGTTACAATGGTTGATCATGCTTTTGATGTCTTATTTCATGCTAGTGATAGATGATTTGCAAGAGATACTATTGGCACTCCATTTTTTTGTGTATATTTTTCTACATTTTTCCCCTATACTGCAATTACTTTTTATTAAGCTCACCTTTGATAACCAATCTAACATAATATTAGTTGGTTTTTCATAAGCCATAGTGTTGATTAAATTTCTACTCTGCATCATCCATGCATGCTCACTATATGTCCAAGATTATAACAATTAAAAAAATTCTATGTGTTGGGTGTGTTTGGGTCATTTCCTTATGTTTTCAATGTTGTTAAAGTTTCAAACTTTTGGGTTGTATATCCTAGTATTCTCTCCTTTCCTTCTCTACTTCTATTTTTTTATTGGCTTGTTGGCCTTTCTCCTCACAACATACCCTTCCACCCAATCTCAACAATCCAAACTAACTCTTTATAAAATTTATCTAAGCGTAGATTTTCTGAGCCTATCAACCCTATCAAGATTGTCATACCAATCATCTAGACTCTGAAATGTGTTAATTCCTTTGAATATTTTATGTCATTGAATTTTTAAGCATCCCTTAATTGCATACCATCTTTGTTGTTCACCCAAAAATATAAATTATGACCATTTTCCTTATAAAACTTGTAGCATCAAACTTTCAAACTTCCTCATACATCCATGCCTTCCACTCATTCATGTTGTCTTGTAAAAGTTCCCCTTCCTAGAATATCCCTTACACCTTCACCTCACTTCCTAGTCTTTGCTACCAAAATTTTTTTATCATCCAAATTAGGAAATTGCACCATCCTTTGTTGAATCACCTCATTTGCTTCTATCCATTCTCAAACCATAATGGAGAAAATGTGTCAAATTTTTAAGTTGGAAATTTCATAGTTTACAATTCTACCAAAAGGTTGAAAATTTTCTCAATGTCAAAGAGTTCATGAACTTTCCAAAAGTGCAACAAGAATAACTACAAGTGAAGGAATGATGTGATAAGGTTTACATGTTGCATATTTTGAGATTTCATGAACCTTGAAAAGGTGTGAAAGGGTTTCATAAATTCTCCACTCTATCAATAATGTGATTAATTGAATGAATGAGAGAAAAATAATGAAATATAGAAGAAAGGAGATTAGTTCTAAATGTTGGAAAGTTAACAGGTTCATGAACCTACCCAAAGGACAACAAGGCTTAGATGTAGGTCTTCAAATGCAACAATGAATAAATTTTTTTTGAACTCCTTTTAATGTCCTTCAAACTTGAGATCTGCTCATTCATAAAGAGAAGAAATGTTGGGCCATTTTAGGAGCTTGCCTCAATCAAACCCGGTGTAAGAGTTTCAACTTCCACAATGGTAATATCAATGATATATGGATAATGAATAGGAAGGAATGATGAAATCAAAAAGTGTTGCAACTCACCACCCTTCAAGGGCTTCCTTGAAGGACTGAAGTCACACACATCACCTAAGGTCTTGATCTTGCTTGCTTGAATGCTTTGGAGACCTACAAAAGGCTTAGAAAACACACATAAACTCACATTGAATTAGACATGATGTTTTTGGTAAGGAAAAGCAGGTTTTGAAGGGACCCCAAAACCCTTTACAAAGAAAAAAAGTTGCAAGAAAGATTAAACCTAAAGAGCCCGTAGCCCAAAAAAACCAAAATGCTAACAACAAAAATTAACAAAGAAACCCGTCAACAACCCTAAAGCAAAACATCAGTAACAAGGATGATCAAGCAAAAGAGACAAAACAACTACAACATATTTTCTGGAACATTAACCGAGGCCAAATTTTCCTCAATGACCCCCTCATGCATCTTCATCACATCCTTGAGCTCCTCAAACAAAATAGCAGCTTGCTTCTTGGTCTTGCTCCTCATTCTCAAACACGAGCTAACATCCACATCCTTTTCCACAACTGGAGCAGGATCCTCATTCTTCTCCACCAAGTTCAAGCAATCCACATCCTTCATAGCTTTCTAAATTTCACCCAACTCCAAGGGTTTACCAATCCATTTCAAGGCTTTCTCATTTAAAACAAAAAGTCCCTTAACAGTTGACTTCAAGGAATTATTTCCAATGCTCACCAAAGTCTTCAAATCATTAGAAATCCTGCTAATTATATCCTCTATGTTAGCAAGTCTCTCCTCAAAAGTCTTATGGACTACTAATTCCAAAGAAGAAATCCTCTCCTCATGAGTATTACCAAGACGATCAACATCCACAACAAGTTTATCAAGCATAAAATTCATGGTTTTGACCTTACCTTTAGTCTCCCATTCCTTCTGATTATTATGCACCAGTGCACCATAAACATCTTGCCAATTCTTCGCCTAGACATTGAGCTCATTGAATTCCAAGAAAATCCATTTAACCAGTGAAAGTAAGTTATGAGTTCCATCCTCAACCATTCTATAGAACATGCCCATGTTTACCTCATCCCAATTAACAGGAGGCACAACTTTAGAATCAAATTTCTGAACAAGGTCCTCTCGAGGCTCTTCTTTATCCTCATCTTCCTCAATAGGGGAATCATCAACTTCAGTCACCTCAACTTTAACCCAATGCTTATCCAACATATTCGCCAAGTCTTCCAAGACTTCCAGCCACTCTGCCTTCACAACACACCCTTTAACTTGCATTGTGCCAATAGGAGAGTCTAGAGGAGCCTAGTTAGCGTCACCCCCCTTATAACACTCAAAACACTCAATCCCCTGAACATTAATTTCCATAGGCTACATGGACCCAGGGAGGTCTTTACCTATGCCATGACTATCCTCCACAATAGGGGAGTTTACCACAACACCCACCTTACTAGGGCCCGGAGAAGGTTTTTCACCAGACGCAAGGGAGCTCTCCACTACGCCCACCTTACTAGGGCCCAAAGAAGGTTTTTCACCAAAAACATGGGATTCCTCCATGACATTAGACATCTCCACCTTCCTCTTAATAGAAGACTTTTCTTTCCTAGGGAACTTTTTCTTTCCCTTCACGCTCTTCTTCCTAGATGGCACCATAAATTTCTTCAACTCAATATCCATTTCATATCCATTGGACTAGGATTCAGAAAATTCAAACCCTTCCTCAGACTCACCATCCTCAACCGACATCTCCTCAAAATTTGAATCCTCATCCTCATAATTCCCTCCCCATTCTGCCACAAAATCACCAGTCTCATAGCCAGAATTTTTAATAC
>VDFB02086081.1:154975452-154985459 GCA_007258455.2 Sequoia sempervirens | reverse complement strand
AAAGATAAGTTGTGAAATTAGTCATATCATTACCTTATTATTATTTGGATTCATTATTACGTGTGTGGGCATTGGTGTACCCCATGGTAATTGAGATGAATTTATTGTTTGATTATTAGATGATGAAGCTATAGGTGGTAAAAAAAATGTGGTTGTTGATATGGAGTAATATTAGGTGGTCTAAGATATGGTGGATATTATGAAAATCATGATGGTGTTACCCTCCATAACTATTGCCATGGTTGTGACAATTATTCATTTTGTGAGTATTGATTTGGTAGTTGAAGATAGGATGGGGGTTGTTTCCAACCATCCTAGTGAGATATAATATTGAAAATGAGAATGTTATCTATTAGATCTCATAAATTTTTAAGGTAAATTAAAATCATTACATTGTTACCTAGTGGTATAGTCCTTGGATGCCAAGGTTTTATTTTAGCCATGTAAAAAATAAGTCCTTCAATATACTCCATTTCTACCATATCTACAGGTAATGGTCACAAGGGGGTGATTCTACTAACATCTTCTAGAGATGAAATCTAACCAACCCTCTTTTCACTAATTTCCTTGCTTAGGGGGAACTCTTTGACACTTGCATGGGGTATCATAAACTAAATTGTATTGTTGGGGGCATCTTTGTAAATTTATTTAGTGCTCCAACAATAACAAAGACTTGTTTCCCTACATAACCATAACTCAATTCATAGTCTTTGAGCCCTTCATTGAAAAAGGTTATTGGCTATTCCAATTCATCATTATTTTGTTGTACTAAGATGCGGCTAATATGTTTGACTCTCCTCCAAAGGTGTAAGTACGAAGCAATTGCCATAATTCAAATCAGCAAGTGTTGGAGCCTGAGCAATTGATTTCTTGATAGCTTAAAAACTTTATTTCCTTCCTTTGTCCAGTTAAATATAATATTTTTCTTGAACATTGAAGTGAGTGGTTTAAATAATAAATAAATATTAGGAATAAACCTCCTTATAAAATTGATTATTCCCAAGAAACTTTGTAAACCCTTCTAATGACTAGGAAGAGAAGGAGACAAGATGGCCTTTACTCTTTTCATATCAATGGCAAGCCCTTCTTCTGAGACCACATGAACCAAGAGTTTGCCTTGGTTGGTATATAAAAAAAAAGGATTCAATGACACACCATATTCTCTACATCTCATGAATATTTGATTGATATTATTCAAATGATCAGCTACATGCTTAGAAAAAGTAGTTATATCATCAAGATAATTAACACTATGTCATTTAGAAGGACTTTGAAATCCATGTCCATTGCTCTCTTAAAAGTTACACCAATATTATTAAGTCCAAAAGACATATTTCTATATGAAAAATTACCCAATCTGGTGGTAAATGTTGTCTTGTATTGGTCTAAATCTTGGACTAAAATTTGATTATAACCTAAATACCCACCCAAGAATGAAAACCTTTATGAACCACCTACCATTTAAAGAATTTGTTCCATTGAGGTGAGAGGATAGTATTCCTTAAGGGAGGATCTATTGAGATCCATAAATTCTCCACAAATCCTAGTATCCATGTTCTTATTTCTTATTGGAACTAGGTTTGCTACCCAAGAGGAATGCTTGATAGGAAATATTATATTGGCTTCTATGAGTTTGGTCAATTATTTCCTCATTAGTGACTCAATATCAGGATTAATAGGCCTTTATGTTTGCCTAATTAGATTGGAATTACGGTCTAACTCAATCATGTGTTTTGATAAACAAGGGTCAAAACCTCTAAGATCTTCATAATACCATGTAAAAATATCATTATAATATTAATAAAGCTCATTGAAAGCTTGTTGTTCAGATCTGGAGCATACATTTTCATGTAACCAAATGATATGATCACCATATTTTTCTTGCAATCTAGACTAAGTTTTAAAAGAAAGCACTACATCTTAAAAAAAAAACTATTTTTTATCACCATCAAATACTTTCCATTATGTCTACAACTGTGTCAAATTGTGCTCCAATTGCTACAGGTATATCAACATCTTTACTTTTTCTCTAAGAATAGTTATATGTCAAACACATCAAATTATTCAATCAAGTCACATACCATATGTTTATATGACTTGAGAAGAGTATTCTTTGTTGTACTTTGGGCTCTAATTTGATTTAAAACCAACTCACTATCTCCAAATACTTGTAGCAATTTGATTCCTTTCTTTTGTGCTAGTTGAAAACCCTAGATTAAAGCCTCATACTTAAATACATTGTTAGTACAAGAGAAATAAAATTTTAAAGAAAAATAATACTTTTAATTGTTGGGAGAAACTACATTCCTTCTATACCAATGCATTTTTTTCTCCTTGAACCATAAAAGTACATCTACCACATACATTAAGCACATTCTTAAGGTTTCATAATAGTGGGAATGAAATAATTATCTTCATGAATGTAATAAGTGCCTAGATATATTTCTTCCATGTCATAATATAGGTCAAAAAAAAAATCCCCATTCATCAAGCAAAATATCTAGAATTTGTTCTAGAGACGTGGTAGCCTCATGAACACCACTATCTTCATTTGGGTCTTGTATGGCATAATTTATGATAATATGATTGGAAGTGTATGGCTCAATATGGTATTTCAATATTTTCATTCTAAAATATCTAGAGATACATTTAGTAAAGTAAGGAGGAAGGTCAAAGATTGAGATTTATTAAGGTATAGATAGGCTTGAGAATGCATCAAGGATAAGATTTAGATTTTTTTATAAACCCGTCTACCTTAATATTAGTCCCAAATAATTTAACAAATCCCTTTTCAACTAGACTATAAGTTAGGCCTAATAAATCACAACCTTCTTAGGCATAAAAAAATTACTATCTCTTGAATAATTCATACAATTATGAACAAGATATTTGTTGATCATTTACGAGAGATAGAAAGGAGATGGTTTACTATTTTTTCTTGTCTTTTCTTCCTCCTTTGGCTAAAATAGATTGATAGGGATAGTTGTTGTACCCTTTGTTGGTCCATTTTTTTTAATAGAAATGCTTCAAAGCATCTTGGAATAAGTATATATATGCTAGAATTGATAGTTCCTCCAATATAGACACAATAAGGTTAGTCTTCTTCATTTTATCAAAAATGTTAAAAGATAAATGACTAATGTTTGAATTTGTTTTTTCTATAATAGTCTCTTTCTTCTATTGGTGGTAACCAATTGGAGGTTGATTTTTGGGTTGATTTTCCTTTCTAGTAGCTTGTTTTACTTATGGAATAGAGGTTTTTTAGTTTTACTTTCTTTTGCATCCCCTTGGGGTGATTGAAAGGTAGATGCTTGACCGACCATAAAAGGTGACTCACCCTCCATTGCTCTTTTCTTGGATCTTTTGTTATGCTATTGGATTGATGCCTCCAATTAATGCTTTAGTTTGATTGACACCACAAAAACAATTTTCATGCCAATTTATTGGAGTGGACTCACCTTGTAATTGTTCCTATCTTAGTTCCCCTCCTTGACTTGATTCAGCTTGTTGTTCTAGAAGTGTTGATGCACTTTGAACCATTAGAGCTTGACCAAGAACTCTATCTAGGTATGAATTTTGGTTGTGGCTAATTACATTTTTTTATTTAATTATTGATCCCCACAAATCCAAAAAACCACCTACAACTAAAACACCTATCAAATGGAATAAATTGGTTGTTCTATACAACCTCAATAATTTAATTGATCAAAAAAAACTTAATAGGCTTCTCAATAATAGATTAATGAATTATCGAATTAGATGATTACAGTGTATAATAATGAATCCTTGTAAAAAGGAAAAGTAAAAAATCAACCCTATATGAAACCCTAAGTGAATTAAATTAGATCATGACAAGTGCTCTCATCCTATGCTCAAAGACAAAATTCACATGACCTAATAATAAAAAACACATCTAAGTTTACCTTGAGTGTAATAAAGTAAAAAGGGGACCTAAATAACTAATTGATGATTAATTAATTAAATTTCATATTTGTCTAATATAGTTGATTAATAGGAGGGGTTGGTTGACTATATGTTATAGGGAGAGGTGCCAAGCTTGGCTGAGTAGGTGGAAACTTAGGAAATATTTGAGGTCTTGGAGTTATTTTCCCAACTTAAATTAGGTAGTTTTTAGCTCTTATAACTATATCATAAGCATTATACAAGGTTATATATCTCGTAAACTATATCATGAAAACCACATCATTATTTAAATCATTCAAATAGTACAAGAATACATTTTTGGAGAAGGCTTATCTAAGGGAAAAATTCTATCCCACATTTTTTGGAATCTAAAGTTGAAGTATTCCATGAATTCATGAGGGTCCCTCTTGATAATAGTTAGTTGTTATACTAGGGGTATATGGTCACTCTTATCTTGAAACAATTTACAAATATTTTTAACTAACTCATCTCAATTATATATTTAATTTGGTGGCAACCACCTATACCATTGTAGTGCCTCACCTTTTAAGGAAGTGGAAAGGAATCTAACAACTATATTCTCATTTGTAATATTATGGACTAATCATATATTGGTAATGTCTTGGATGTTTTCTATAGGAGTAGTAATATTATCACTAGTGAAATAAGGTGTACTTTTCAGGGTTATTATTGGAATGTCATCATGATTAGCAAGAACAATAGGACTTACTCCATTAAAGGTGACAAAAACTTGATTCCTTTGAATATCCATAGCAGGGGTATGTAATGGTCCTTTTTTTAGTTGGGAGGGCCTACTAGGAGTAGGTATGGATTGCACTCTTGGATGAGTTCTTGAATAGAATCTTAAATATGGTGAGGGTTTTCTATAATGCTTTCTCCTTTTTTATGAATATAAAGGAAACTCTAATAAATCAAGATACTTACCATTACAAGATGATCTTATTTCTATTTTTCCCTTGAATAATCAACATAATCTTGAAATTATAAGACTTTAGAGTCACCAGGTGCTTGTCTAATATGTCTAATAATTCAACTTGCTAAGAATAGCACCAATCTTCTTAGCTAAATTATGTAAGGCTTGGTAAACCTCTCCCACTAAGCATGCCAAAAAATTATTATCACCTAAATTTTTACCTTTATTGAACCTAGTTCAACTTTTTAAAGACACGATGGGAATAATCCCTCAAATGTGGGACCTTGCTAACTTGAGATTAGACCTCTAGAGGAGGTTAGTTCCTTTATAAGCCTAAGTATAGGTATTGATCCAACTCAACATAGATTAAAAATAATTCCTACTCATACTCTAATAAATCACAAGGAAAGTGAGAAGGAAAATAATTGAAAGGAAAATAGTGATTCACCAAGACTTAATTGGTATATATCCTTGCTCATAATAGCACATGAAACCTATAAAATGTTGCAAACTCACATAAATATATGTTTCTTACTAGCTCCTACAAGAATGTCAAGGCAAGGGGTTTTAAAGCACCAAGAGGGAAAGATATAGCCATAATACATATCAAATAGGCCTAAATGTTAGAATTCATAGATATTTCCTACAAGAAAGATAACTAAAACTTAAATTTCCTCAAAAAAAGAAAAAAATCACTCCTACATGAAGGTAAAACACTTAAACAACATGGTAATGGAAGCATAAGATCCAAAAAGCCCTATAGCTAAGTTAAAGAACACAAGACATGATAGAAATGATGAGAAAGGGTGAAAACAAAAAACCTTTATTGATTACAAGACTTCAACAAGTTTTAACAACTTTAGAAATGTAGCCTTAAAATTAAGAGTGTTTTCAATCCGTTCAAATCAGTATAAAAGGGAAATTAAGAGTATTTTCAATTTATTCAAATCATTATAAAAGATTTCCAAGTAATCAACATTGTTCATAACACTTCCGAATGAGCTTAATAAAAGAGAATTTAAATTGCATTTCATGTATAATAATAATATCAATGTAATGTATCAAGTTTATACAAAGCATAAGTATTTCAATGACTTTTCTCCTATACATATATTCAACCATACTTGGAAAAAAATCAACAATTCCAATAGAAACATCTTTTCTATGCTAAGTCATAAAACTTTAATTCCTTAAATCAATGTTACATTATATACTTTCAAATCATACTTCTATTTCAAAGTTTCAACAAAGAATGTCAAATACATATACATTTACAATGGGCTTCACAAGCCAATCCTGAATAATACACAAGTACATCAATAGCAAATAAAACTCGGAACCACCAACCGCCGTGACACCATCGGTCTACTTGCGAGCTGGGGCCAAGAATGTGATTCAGGCGCCTTTTCCGCCCAACCATGAAGTCCATGACTTCCCCGGGTCCCTTCCTAACTCGGAGGAATCCCCTCGCCCCTCAAGATAAAGAAGGAGCTCTTAGCAACTAAAACAGAAACGTGAGAGGAACCCTGAGTGCAACTGCATGCCTATATGCATTTCTAACATGAGAAATAAACACATTTCTGGTAAATGTGGAGGGCGTAGGACCAAATACATATATGTTTCTTTGTAGCTTTAAAAACAAACCATCTATTTCACGGCAAGTTTACCGTTTAATAGTAGTTTAGAAAGGCAATACCACCATCTCCTATTCACCTTCGGCACTGTCCTGGAAGTTACCACAAGTAAAGTATGAATAAAAACCAAAGCAGAAAGTTGTGCATTTTCTGACATGTTTCATACATTCAATTAATTCTAAAAAGAATTTCAAATGTGAATTTTAGAACATCCTTTGAAAGCAAGATTGTAAATTCAGTAGTAAGATTTCGTTTACTCTTTTGAGAGTACTTCTTTTCTGGTTTGGATAAAAGCTCTGTTTTAAAGAAGAACATGTATGTCATAATACTTTTCAGTGCACAATTAGAAAGAAAGATTTAATTAATTTGTTTGAATGAAACAGTGTTTTCTGTTCTCAGTATGTACTTCTATTCTTTCCAAGTTCAGGCTGACTGATAGTGTAATACCCAATTTTAATACAGGTTTCAGAGTATTAATAATATACTGAAACAGTGCAATTTATTCAGAATATCAGAGGTTTGAAAGATAATCTTACATTCAATTTTTATGTTGTATTCCTTTACTCAGGATTGTACTACTGTAGTTAAGTATATGACAAGGTAATCAAGATGATTTTCAGTTTACATGGTTCTCAGAGACAATTCTGTTCTTGTTCCAGGTTTAACATTTCTGAGATATTTGTGATATTTAACAGAATTCATACCACTTTCTGGAAATGATTTTCCTGTTTCAACTTGCATTTTGGTATATATATATATGTGTGTGTAAAAATTCATATACAGCTGAGTGTAAATTTTGAAGAAAGAAAATACTGGTTTTTATGACTGTTCAAAAGTTCTCTGGCCGTGCACACAGAATATAAACATTTTACAGGGTTTCCTTACTGGCATTGAGCAACATAAGGGCTCAGGGAAGCCCTTGCCCCTCCCATGGGGAGGGGGCGGGCTGTGAGGGGCTCGCGCCTCCTCCACAGGCCTCGGCCTGTGGAGGGCGTGAGCCTCCCACAGTGTCGCGTCCTTCCCATGGGGAGGACAAGGGATTAAATCCCTTCCTCATTCCTATGGATAACAATTTCAAAACTCAAAATAAGAAGACATTTCGTCCAGTATATCTGCATTCGAATTTATCTCAAAGGCATTTTGAATTTATTTCAGATGACAGGGTTTTTATGCAGTCATTATATGCATATATATATATATGTATATATGCACGGGAATTCAGATTCCTGTGCATATATATATGTATATATATATATGTTTATATATATTTCCAATTATAATTGAGAGCAGTTTAATAAATTGCAGATTTTGTAACAGAATGAAACCCTAATTCTGGAAGAAAAGATTGGGTATTCTATATTGCAACAATGAAAAGTAAACTATTACCCAGATGCAGAAACGAAATTGGAAAAGATTTCTCAGTTGTTTGTACTCATATCATGGAATGATGCATTTCATTCCTTCAATTTCCTTACTGCAATTTTTAAATTAAATGAAGGCAAAGTATGAAAAGAACCTGGCAATTTTCTTCTTCAGAGCAGATGCCCAGTAATACCTTCTTGTCGCCTATTTTCCAGAGCTCTCGGATATGACTAAATGGAAGTTCTCTTTTCTCTCTTAAAGCTCTATTCCTCTTTTCGAGGATCATGCAAAGTATTTCCAGATGACAGATAAAATTCTCATGCAAATTCTAAGGATTGCCACATGCCAACAGCATTGTTGGTTTTAAGATAAAATTTCTAGAGCCCAATGTTCTCTCGGGCTGTTCATTCCTTTTTATTTTGGGAAAAAAAATAACCATAAGCAAACAGAAATATTTCCCTTTTATATAAACCAATTATTTCATTATATGCAAACATAATACTTTTACTTTATTATTTGTTTTGTTTTATTTCTTTAATTTCCTATATATTATATCTCTTTTTAAAATAAGGTTTTCTTTCCTTTTTATTGCACAAGGATAAATTAAAATAGAATAAACCATATTCTTTTCATAATTTTTAAGGTTAATTAAACTATATTTTAATTTTGCTCTGCTAATCAATTTCAAACAATCATATTGAAAACAAACATGACCTAATGCAGCTACATGATTTTAAGTGGTGTGTGCGTAATCGAGAACTTCTCCTCTTTTACCCTGTCGGGAAGCTAACCTTCTTTCCTCAATCACACTCTTGGCCTTCGATCACCTTGGCCTTCGATCACCTGGCAACTCAAATGCACTCAGGCGTGCAAAAACAAAAGTGTATTAGTAACCAATGTAGAAATATAAATTTAAACAATAATTAAATCAACATTCCTATTTTATATAAAATGCACTCATAATTCTGAAAGAAAACAATTATTTTTCTACATTCCCATACATCAAAGCATTGTAGTATATTATATTGCTCTAACACGTATCATACTTCGTATATTAAATCCCATAAAGTCATGGTCAAACATTTACCAAAATAAGTCACACTAAGCAAGTCATGGTCAAAAATAACAAAGTATGAGACGGGATAAGAAAAAGTATAAAATATATTACAAAGAAATTTCTCTTATGTTTGTCTTTCTTCTTGTTGTATTAGACATGAGAAGTCACTATTGAATAAGGACCATTAGGTCCTTAATAAATCTAGAGGAAGGCATCAAATCTATAAATATTTTCATGGACCACCATGGGTACATTGTAGAGAATGCCCATAAACTAGCTATCATTTTCATTAATTCCCTCTATAGAAGAATATCCTTCAAGGTTTGTAGTATATTTGAAATAAGAAAATAACATCCTTTGTAACTTAAATTATTTGTAGAGTAGTGTTCACCTTCACCCTATGACATATAGGACATGGATTGAGCACCTCATGCTAGTGTTATTAGTATCTTGATGTATGCTACACTTTTTACTAGACTAGACATAACCTAAGAAATGGGAGTCCTTAGTTATTTCATGGATTATATTAGACATGTTCATTGGGATGAAGTTAAGTGGGCCTTTAAATATTTTTTGGGGTGCCTTCAGGTACTCCTTTTTTATCATGGTTATTTTATGGGGGACTAACACATTTAATGTTTATGGATTTATGGATTAAGATTACACGGTGATATCAAAAAGAGAAGATCTATTAGTGGTTACATTTTTTCATTATTTTGTGGTGTTATCAGTTGGATAAGAAAGTGGTAGGTAGTCGTCACCCTAAAAAATATAATTACATTGTAGCTACTCATGCTTGTAATTAAGCCACATGGATTAAGATATTATGTTCATGCATGGGGCTAAGTTAGGGAGCTATTATAATTCTATGTGATAGTGAGAGTATCCTATTTATGGAAAAGAACATGTCCTTTCATGCGAGGGATAAGCACATTGATGTCCAATACCATTTCCATACATGGTAGATTATGGCAGGGTGATGTTAGAGAATGTTGACACTTTGTAAAATATTACATATGCATTGATGAAACTAATGGGGATAAATAATCTTAGGGAGTGTTGTGATTCCATAGGCCTCTTGGCCCCTAAAAATTAG
>VDFB02086081.1:154806213-154975352 GCA_007258455.2 Sequoia sempervirens | reverse complement strand
ACACATTGAACTCTTAACTGAAGCTGAATTGATGACGAAGTCATCAAATTTCTCTATTTTTCCTCCATATGTTTGCAAATCTCCTCAACTACCTCCTAGATGCATGCAAAAGCTTTAAAGCTCAACTAACCCTTCCTTTGACTATATCTTATCAACACATGTCCTTTCTTTTGCATTTTAAAATAACATTACTTAAGTGTTTATAACAACACCACGTAACTAATATTTTACATTCATAACAAAGAAATGTAAAATAGAAAGGCCAAGGCTTGTCCTATGTGAAAAATCAAACATGTGAAGTATTAGTCTTTGAAAGACTTCAACACTTGGCATTTTGAACTTGCAAGAAAAGAATGTTATATGGGGAATTAGTTCATTTATAAAAATGAAAATGAAAGGCAAAAAAAAATCTTAGCTTTGTCGACTTGTGCTAGGGTTGAAACCCTAAAACAAAATATGGCCAAAGAGACCAAAGCATTTAATTTCTTAATTGAGCTTTCTGGAACTTGGAGGCGCCGCCATGGAAACTCAGGGTTTGGACTTGAATGCACTCCATTTTTTGTTGTTTTTAAGAGATTTGTAAGGATTTATTTATGAAAATATGTGGTAAGTTCTTTCTTAACAAAAATTCTTGAATTTTTGGTATTTCGATCCCATTTTTGAAGAGTTTTCAGGCCTCCAAGCCGCGACCTCTGTAATTTTCTAATTCACTGCTTGTGCCTCTTTTCTCTATTGATTCCTCTTATACTGAGGCCAACATTTGAAAGATAGTTCAAGCTTTTACTAAAGGCATTTAGAATGCATTTTCCTTACAACAAGAGGAGGTAAACTCTTTGCCATTCAAACTTTATACTTCTTTTCTCATTTTTTGTTTAATAAAGCTTAAAAAACTCAACAAGATGCTAAATATGTGCTTTCTCCATCACTGTGTTTTCTTTTGATTTCGAAGTGCTTGCTAAACCCTTGAGAAAATTCGAGGGTTTCACTATCTTGGGTAATCATTTTTTGAGATTCCTCTATTTTCATTTTTAGAAAATGAGTTAAAAAACCAACTCTCAGGTCATGGCTGGAGAACACCAACTGGGCTTTGATATATATTAGATCTCTTGCTCATTTCCTGAATATGTAGAAAGCAACACTGTTCCTCATTTCTGAAAGTGTAAAGAGGCATTCATAGTTCCACCCACCTTGAACAAAACTAAAGAAGGGCCTCTCCAAATAAGGCTGATTTTTCTAGATTTTCTGGGTTCCAATTTTTTGAGTGGAAAATCATTATTGTTCATTTTCTATTTTGAAATCCTAGCTTCATTTTAGCATTTTCTCATTTGTTCTTTGAAGGATAAAAATGGATTCATTTTCCTCCATGCATATCACTATAATTTCACTTTATTTACTCTCCAAATGCAACTTACACTTGGAAGTTTGTAGGTGCTATGAAGCTTCATATTGTAACTTGAAACACGCTTGTTTTAAAAAAAAAGTACTCAAACATTTACTTCTTTACCACAACTTTATTCATGTTGTGAGCATAAAATGATATAGTGAGATTCTCTTCTATAATTGTAGCACCAAAATGTTGAAACAAACTTAGGCTCTATGCTTCATTGATGTTCCACATGCAAGGTCAATATTTCTTTTCAAAAATATGCACACAAATTTATGATGCAATCCATACATCACCCAGGTTTCCAATGATAATACTACTGTACTCTATGTTATGGATTTATCCACCTTCTCTACATGTTATATTTTTGTAACTTGCATCCTCAAAGTATTTATTGAAACATTGAAATCATGCTTTCTTCTCCTTGATTCTCACTGTATTGTTCTATGTGTAATGAATGGATGTTTGCTATTCTTATGATGCTACAGTCTGGCAATTGTTGTCCCCTTTATTAAGCCTCATAGCTTCCATTCTGTACATACACAACAATTTGGTATGTATAAAGGCACTCCTTAACTTTATCCATAGTATTGCATCAAACTTATTGTTGTTATTGTGACTGTATTATCAAAAGAAATTATCACAATAACAATGCATGTGGTGAATACTCCTCATTGCTACTCCATGACTAGTGCATTGTTAGCTATCCCTTTGCTGTGCGCCAACATTGTTTGGAAAGATACCTTGATGGATATGTATTTAAACAACATCAACAACAACACATGGTTTGTTGTCCTCCAAATATGAGCACCATTATATATTCTTGTTCACTATCACATTCTATAGCAATGAAGCACTTGTTGCCCTATATGCAAATACAAATTTCCAATGGAGGATAATGCAATTTTATTTTTTGTCTTGCATGTTCTTCGATCATTTTATGGAGCAGTTGTTCATCCATGATTCTCAATCCATTGCACATTTAGAGTTGATTGTCATGTATGATCAATTTATTGAAGCTCTTGCAACTACTTAATGATTTACTCCTTAGTTGAATGTTTTCATTGAGCATTATACATATTTTTCTCTCTCAAACCCCTCTTGAAGTTAAGGGGAAACATGCCAGGATCAAGCCTTGTGGGAGCCGCATTTTATCCCACATGCTATAAACAAATGAAACAAAATAACTACAAAAAATTGGCCTATATTTTCACAAGAAGCAAACATGTTAGATAAAACAGAGACTATGATAGAGGTGTTTGATAATGTTCTAGTTTTCCTGGACATCTATGGTATGCTATCTATTTAAATGCACATGAGGATCAAATTATATGTTTATGGATGACTTCACATGTATTGAATGGTGATTCTTCATTGCTCTAACAACACTATTCTCTCTCACATGCATGAAAACTGGGAGCACCAAGGAAAGCATGAACTGAAGATGGGACAAGCAAGAGGGGTAGCAGCAGAGGCAAAGCCAAGGCCAACAATGGGATTCAACATTGACCAGGAAATGACTGGTTCCCTTTCTCTACATATGCACTTTCCATTATCATCGATAAATGTATATTTTTTTCATTATATGCATTTTAATAGTCAGTTCCACAGCTTGTGTGGAACACCACACATTTATATTATCAATAAAGACTAATTTTTGAAGAAAATGATTCTTTCTCTTCTCTGTTGTATGCATTTGTATAATGTGATAATATAGTCTTCAAATTTTCTCCTTTATTCATATGAATATGACATGGCAGGGAATAGATGTACCTTTTTGCTTTCACTTTGTAAAAACTTAATTAACTCTACCTATTTGAGCTGGAACAAAATAGGTAACACTTCCAAAGGAGGGAGCTCACTTTGGTGGAAAAAAAATGTCAATATTTATTCCTTGAATCATGGCTACTATGTTGTTCAGTTGCACATTAGAAGGGATAGGAACTTGTAAATAATTTATAATAATGTTATGGTAATGAGGGGAGGCTTGAATAAGGTCCCTAAAAGATATCTTAGCAGGAGTATTCTTTAGTTGTTCAACAAGAGATCATACTCCTTTCCACTTTGTGCAGGCAAACGATGAGGACCAGGCAAGATAGGATCAGGCAAGATAGGATTAGGCAATGGGAGGCATTTTGAAGGTGTTTGTCTTGGTTACATATTTTTTCTAGTGTTATATATATGAGAAACGATATTATGACTCAGCTGCTACGACACATTATTCTTGGGTGGGTAAAGGACAAGTTTGGGTTTATTTTGAGTTGAAGGTTTGTGTGAAGGTGGGTAAAGGATTAGTTGATTTTGAATAATATTAACGCCCCTTAGTGAAGGAGCTAATGTTACTTCATCATCTTCATCTAAGGAAACTATATCCCTAGTATCAATGTTATCATTTTCTTGCACCATGGTATCCTTCGTAGGAGGAGAGATTTTTGGAGAACTACAAACTAAGTGTTCATGACATTCCAAGGTTGGTTCTTTGAAAATGACTTAATCACAAGTACAAGAGTTCTTAATGGTTGTATTTTCTTGTTTATCAATGGCGGCATTCTCTTGTTGAATAATGTCTTCCTTAGGGGGAGAGAGGCAAATAGGATCCTTGTGACTCTCATTGCTTTGATCTTCTAACACTAAAATATCTTCTTCACAACTAAAAGAGATATTAGGAGAAGGATAAATGTGATTATCATAATTGTCCATGATTTCTTTCTTGTTTTCTAAGGTCTCATTCTCTTGTGCCCTAATATCTACCCTAGTAGGAGAGGTTGTAGGGGAGTGACAAACAAGATGTTCATCACATTCCATGGTTAGGTTTTGTAAAGTATTTTCATCACAACTAGGGGAGGTATCAAGAGAAGGAGAATCATGCTTGTCAATGATTAGATCTTTTTGTTCAAATAGATCTCTCCAAATGGCAGGAGCATTAGGAAAGGGAGAAACAAGATTTTCATGACTTTCAAGAGTATCTTCTAACACTAAAATATCTTCTTCATTACCAAGAAGGATATCAGGAGAAGAACCAATGTGATTATCATGGTTATCTACAATTACATCCCTATGCTCTATAATGTCTTCCCAAGTGCGAGAGGTAAGATTGTCAAAGCTCTCAATCATTAGATTTGTTAACACGAACATGTCATTTTCATGGCTATTCACGATTATAGCATTCTCACAAGTAGGGGAAAAGTTGGTGGAGGAATGTAAACTAAGTAAAGTGGTGGCAATGATTTTATCTTCTATTGTTATACTATCTTCCCAAGGGTGATGAGGGGAAGGACAAACAAGACCTTCATGATTCTCAACGATTGCATCTTATTGCACCAAGATACCTTAGTCACTAAAAGGAGAGGTATCGAGAGAAGAACAACTATAATAATCATGAATTCCCATGCCTGTATCTTCTTCTATAACATCATTCCCACAAATAGGAGAGATAGGGGGGAGTGTAGATGTAAGGTAAGCTTCAACATTTTCGTTTTCTTGCACTAAGAGACACTCATAACTAGGAAGTATATTGAATGAATGACTTATATGTTTATTGACTAACTTTTTCTTTGCAAACTTGGAAAAGATGGATGCTAACATTCGTGCAAAGTAATCTATGCAAACTTAAAATGCAACGTAAATACCTATAATGAAATGTGTAAATGTAATTTTCATATTTCAAACAAGGTAATTTACTAATTACACTATGCAACAATTTGAAAATGAAATGTTGTAAATGCAAATTTGGAATTAAGCAATACATGAAATGAACCAATTTATGCTAGATTTAGTGAAATGCATGTAAGAAAAACTCAACCAACTGAAACAACTAACTAATGGTAGCAAACAAAAGTGTAGAAACAAGGTTTTTAATGCTATAAAAGGCAATTTCAGATCTGCACTCGGACTAGTTCGCCCAGAGGGGTGTATGAGTCCCAATGAGGGTTTTTTGCATAATTTTCAATAAATTTT
The DNA here is from genome assembly GCA_007258455.2 of Sequoia sempervirens. Lineage (NCBI taxonomy): Eukaryota > Viridiplantae > Streptophyta > Pinopsida > Cupressales > Cupressaceae > Sequoia > Sequoia sempervirens. The sequence goes on along the minus strand of VDFB02086081.1, from coordinate 154,970,011 downwards.
AAGTGATTTTTATGCTTTTAGTTTGTATGATGTGTAACCTAAGTGAAAATGTAGTTTTTAGATGATTTTCAATGATTTGAGATGCAAAAATGCTAGTTATATGTGCACTTTCACTGATGCAAGATTTAGAAACCCCAAAATGCCAATTGACTAATGCAAACCTAATGCAATGTTAATGCAAGCAAGATATAGGATGGTAATGCACTCCAAATTGGAATTATGATGTTATAAATGCAAGTTCACCAAAATGAAAGGTATAATTTTGTTTGAGGGATTCTAGGGTTTGGGACCTAGAATAACCAAACTCAACACTCTCATTAAAGGACTAATCTTAGAGATCTTAATCCAAGGATGAAGTAGGGGACAAATATTTTGCATTAGGATTGTCGTAGGGTATGATTATGAATCAATGAGGGGTTCACCACCAAGCTAGAGCTTGGAAAAATGTATGAAATGCAAGGTCTAATGATTGAATTCAATGATGCATAAAACCTCACTAGATCAACTATAAATGTAAATAAATTGGAATAACAAACTAGAAAAGTATAAAGGAGCACCTAAAAACCCAAGAGAGCTTGAATGGAGGCCTGAAATGTTGAATAACCTAAAATTTAGGTCTATTGGGACTCATACGTTAGTTTGGGCGTATCAGTCTCAGATATGGGTTTCTATGTAGGAACTGGTTTCTAGAAAAAAGGGTATCTGAAATTGCAAAAATATGAAAAATGACCTAAACTAAGACCCATACACCATAACTAGTGTATGAGTCCAATTAGGGTTTTTGGAACTTCAAATTTTGAATATGGTCTTCAATGTTTACTTTGTCCAGGTTCCTAATTGATTTATGGATTTGAAACCCTAATTTTGGGGCTATAGGTGACTTTTTAGTGAGGATTACAACCTTGCAGTTGAGGGGACAACTCCAAAAACTTTCTCCAAGCTTGTAACCTAATCTTCAAAGGATCTTCAAGTCTTAAAATCACCTAGATCTATAATCACACAAAGAGAGGGAGAAAAAGTGTTGATTGTTAGGGAATAGGGGATTAACAATTAAACTAAATGATGAGATAATGAAATGAAGGCATGAAACATGAAACAAAGAACATGAATCATGGACAATGATAGATTGAATGATGCCTTGTAAATGATGTCTTGTAAATCTACAACTCAACATGAAATGACCATGAAGGATGTAGATCTAGATCTTGGGATAAGTGTAGAACAATGGTTGATCTTGGATCTTGAATGCAACATCACAACACTAGCTAAATAACATGCTTGATGCTTGATAATCTTGACATGGTGATGGATCTTGAATTGATGCAACAATTGATGAAGAATTCTACCCTTGAATGCCTTCGAAATGATCTTGAATGCTCCCTTGATGATCTTGTAAAGTCTTGGAATGCTTAACTCTTGAGTGCTTGACTTAATATCATGAAGGGTTATTCTTTCTTTGGTGAAATAATGATTTAAAAGCTTGTTTATATAGGAAATCCATCTAATATCTCATGTATTATATCCAAAAGGCCGACATACATGCAATTTGAACTTAAAACCCAATTTTACCTGCTCAAAACCTTGAGAATAGGCCAAATGGGACTCATATGACACCAGTGGCGTATGGGTCCCACAAGGCCTATTTAAAGAGAGAGAATGTCGAGGAGTGAAGAAATTAAGTTTATATGAGGTCTATGTTAGGATTTTGGTTAAAATATGCCTTGGGATGCATAATATAGGGTATTAGGGGCCTATTAATGATGATATTAAGGTCATAAATGCAAGAGGGCTCAAAAATCAATGTGAAAGTGTGAATAAATATACTTTACAATATTAAATTAAGGAAAAATTAAGTCAATTTAGCTAAAAAGGGCCCCAAATCCAATGTGAAAGTGGTCAACACATTACAACACTATATTAGGTCCATTTAGTTTACAAGCCTCCTAAATTTAATGTGAAAGTGTAAATAAATACACTTTACAACACTAAATTAAGGAAAAGTTAGGTTTATTTAGCTAAAATGGACCCTAGATCCCATGTGAATGTGTAAAACACATTACAATACTAGGTTAAGGCGATATCAAGTCCAATTTATCATTAATTATTCCCAAATTAAGTGTAAAAATGTGAACGATGACATTTTTTGACACTACAGCCTTTAAAACCTCTTCAATGTGCCCATTGCACACTTAGGATGAAAATAGATAGAGAGAAAGAGAGAAAATAAAGAGAGAGAAATAGAGAAATGGAGAGGGATATAAAGAGATAAAAGAGAGATAGAGACAAAAATAGAACTTATATAGATATAAATGAATAAATATGGAGAGAGGAAGAGATAAGAAGAGAGATAAAGAGAGAGGAAAAGAGAGAATAGGAGAGACATAGATAGATATAGTGATATAAAGAGAGATAGAGATAGAGAGATAGATAGATAAAGAAAAATAGGAGACAAAAATATATATAGAGGTCGAGAGATCAAGAGATAAAGAAGGAAAGAGGGAGAGAGGAGGGAGATGAATAGGGATAACAAAAAATAGTAAGGGGAGAAAGATAGGGTGAGGGAAATAGATAGAGCGAAGAAATGAGAGAAAGATAGATAGAGGAAGAGAGATAGGGGAGAGAGAGGAAGAGAGATATTAAGAGAAAAAATATAAAGAGAGGAAGACAAAAATATAAAGATCTATCTCTCTTTATCTTCCCATATCTCTATGATATCTCCCCATATGTACTTCTCCCTACCTCTCTCTCTATATATATCTCCCTCTCTCTGCTTCTCTTTATATAACTTCCTATCTCTATCTTTCTATCCCTCCATCTATCCCTCTGTCATTCTCTCCCTCTCTTTGTATCCCCCTCTTTTAGATATCTTTATTTCTCTCTCCCTCTCTCCATTTCCATCTCTATCTCTCTCCCTATCTCTATCTCCTTACCTCTCCTTACATACTTTCTATCTTTCCCCTCTATCTTTCCCACTATATATATACTCTCTATCTCTCCCTCTCTCCCTATCACTCTCTCTTTCTATATTTCTCAACTTCTCTATCCTCCCTCCCTCTCTATCTATTTATTTATATCTCTCTATCCCCCCTCTCTCTATCTCTAGATCCCTCTATATTAATTTTCTACATCACCTGGACTTTATCTCCCATTCTTTCCCTCTCTATTGAACTATCTTTCCATCTCTCCCTCTTCATGTCTATTTATAACTCATTATCTCTATCTCTCTCTTATTTACTCCATATCTCCTTCTATCCATCCTACTCTCTCTACCTCTCTCTATATATCACTTCATATATCTTTATATTTCTCTCTCCATCTCCCCCTCTTTCTTTCTCTATCTCTCCCTCTCCCTCTTCCTCCCTCCTTTCATCTCTCTGTTTATATTTATCTCTCTCTATGTGTCTTTGGCTTTGTATATGTCTGTCTCTCTCCCTCTCTATTTTTCCCAATTTATATTTATCTCTCTAGCTCTCCTTTATATCCCTATTTTCCCTCTCCCTCTTCCTATCACTTCCTCTTTCTATATCTCTCACACTCTCTCATATCTCTATTTCTCTCCCTCCATTAGCCTCCCTATCCATCTATTTATACATATATATTTCCCTCTCTATCTCTCTCCATATCTCTCTTACACACACACACATTGTGTTTCTCTCTCCCTATCTCTATCTCTATCTCTATCTCTCCATATTTAAATTCTTACATATCTTTCTCTATCTGTATCTCATTATCTATCCATCTCTCTTTACCCCTATATCTTTCCCTCTCTATATATCAATTCCTATCTCTATATTTATATTTCTATCTCTCCCTCTCTCTCTCTCCCCATATCTCTCCCTCTTTTTGTCCACATATCTCCCTCTCTCTCTCTCCCTCTTTCTGTCCACATATCTCCCTCTCTCTCTCTCTCCCTCCCTCTCTCCCTATTTCAAACATATGATTAGCCTATTGGTAATGGAGCCTTATTATCTTCCCAATTCAAATGTTTTGTTTTAGTTGTATTCAGATCCTTGTTAGATGCATATTTGATTTGAAGCTATCACTTCTCCATTGAGACCTTTGTTGCACAAACAAAATCATTTTTTAAATAGCCTACCAATTGACCTCATGTATACTACACAAATGTATATAAACAATAAACCAAAAAATTCCCTAATTGACCATCCATACTTCTTCAGTGTACCCATTGCACACCAAGGCGCAATTGCTAGTTTGTAAGAGGTGAAAAGTGTATCCTAACACTTCACAACACTCATCTTAAACTCTATTTGACCCACTATCCCTAATACAATAGTTTAGTGTTCAAATATAGTATTTCTATACAAGAATTGGCATTCAACTTAAACCTCACCTAAACCTGAGTAGTTATTCCCTAGTGATCCTAACCTAGCCCTTGACTATGTTATTCCAAGCCTTTGGTCAATCCCACATGTGCAACCCTAAACTTGACTCGAGACCACTAGAACAACCTTGACACCCATTTTTTTAAATCAAATTAAATCATGCACCCAAGCCTTGACTTGATTATAACCAATCATTAGTTACCAAATCAGGTTCTTCCACACAAAGTTAAATTATTTGAATCAGAAAGAATAGTTGATAAGGCTTCTACAGCTGCTATCTGACTATCAAAATTCTTATCCTCAAGAAGCTCAACAAGGGGCTTAATTGCATTAACATAAAGTTGGAGAAGGTGGAGAGCCAGAGCAAATTTTATGAGATGAAGGATTGAGGCATGTCATGAAAAATATGTCACAGGTATATATATGTGGCAATCCAGTAGACAATTAAACACTGCAACGATCATGGCAGCTGTAAGATGCACCTGGAGGAGGCAGAAAATTACTCCACTCGCTTATGGCTAGACTTCTGAAGATCCTTCAGTGCGTAACATAGTACATATGAAGCGAATATGATTATGGTTCTTCACATGCAATTTCATAGAGGGTTATTTTTTCCACATTATCATTTTCTCTTACTTCTGTCGCGGTCCCACTATTGTTGCTGGACCATAGTTTTATTGTTCGATCATGAGATACGGTTGCAATGTATTGCCTATCTGCTGTTACATCCATACTTGTAACTTTTTCCTCATGCTCTGCCAAAGTCTTGATGGCCTTGAAGTCTCGTGCTGACCACACCTTGTCAATATTATCATATGGAGCAGTTACTGAAAAAAATAACCCTCCAGTATGTTGATGCGCGGCACCATAAGTTGCATCCCCTCCTCGTGGTATGACCGTGTGTTACAGTCATGAAACGAAAGAGTTGTGTGTCAATAAAATCGACACCGACACCAAAATCTTTTGCCATGGCCTCCAAGGTTTCCATGGACTAATGGGATCGCACTTCTTAGAGGCACATTATCAAACAATTTTCTTTCGTTGCCCGCGGTAGTTCGCGGCCTATCTTGGGTATTATCTTCAATTTCACCTTTCACGTTTTCCATAACCCACATTCCTTAAGCATTCTACATCTTCCATTATATGCTCACCTTGCAAGGATTCTTTCCCATTATTTCAAAGTGAAAGGGGCTTTACAGCCACCAAAACAAACAGTAGTAACACACTTACAGTTCCGAATAGAAATACACGCACAATGCACGACATAAATCCTTTGTCCCACTTCCACATAGGAAATTTTGTCGACGACACCCAAAGCACTGCTTTTCAAGGAATCGTAGCCCAGATATGCAATAGAATATACAACATGAAATGAATTATTTTATATCATAACCTGGAGATAAAGGAATAACCGTGGCTTTTTAACAAAGAGATCGAAGGAGTAGATATCTCTCCTTGGCCAGTCGATCTAGAATGTCAACTCAATCATCTGATATAACATTTTCTAATTAGTAATATTGTTTGAATTATACGTGCAACCTACTATAAACCATTAATCCAAATTGTCAGAATGCTCTCAGCTGATTAATATCTTGCATGCAAGTTGTTGGTCACGAATTTGTATGCTTTAAAGGCTATTCGTAAAGGAATCAAAACTAATCAACTCTCCGCTATTCTTCAAGAACCATCCGCCAACGTGCATTAAAAGTATCAAATGAATGAGTTAACAGTGGAAGCTTTCCAATCCCATGATTTTCTTCCGTAACTACTATTCTCAAATTTGCCCTGATCTGAGCTGCAACCACATCATTTTGAGCTTTCAGCTTTCCTAGAGTTTCTGACTTAGATTGTGTTTGAATTTTTTTTCATTGACATTTTGGATCACACTCCGTGATCTATTTTACTCCTTATGCTCTCTTATATTCTGATGATGGATCACATAGTGTGATCCGATTGTCCATGCAAAAAATTTCAAACACATCTAAGCCAAAAACATTCAACAATAACCTTCATGAATTGTGGAAATCTGTTTTGTAGAGTTCCTAGAATTTTATGCAATACCTGATCTGGTGATTTATCAGGCCCAAATCAAATACCTGAGCTGCAACCACATCATTTTGAGCTTTTAGCTTTCCTAAATTTCCTAGAATTTTATGCAATACCTGATCTACTGATTTATCCCTCAAATTAAAGACCTGAGAATGATTCAAAACACCATAGCATGTAGTAAGAAGCTGTACTCCAAGCTGACCGTCACTCTTAGAGTTGATGAACACTAATACATGTAATATGGGTGGCTTGGTTCCTTCCTTCATTGGTGTGTTTTCAACTCCCCAAATAATAATTTGGAATTCTTGTTTCCTCAATTAATTGAGTTTCTTCAATATCAACGGTCGAGTGTCGTCTTAATGAAAAGTTAATTTTTGCCTTTATGTAGAGCACCTTTGTTTTGCTCCATCCGTAAGTCTACCTTTGAATTATACTTTGAAATTGTATTTTCTTTGGAAACATGTGCAAAGGGGAACCACAAAGAGTTTACGCTAACCCTTGTGGTTGTAAAGATCCAGTAAAACCAAACTCTACAATTTTAATCACTGCATTCTTGGAAAAAGTCAATTTCTTTAGATAGTGTCTTTTCAAATTCTAGTATGATCCATTCAAACTGATACTCAGGAAATATCCATGTAATGGTGTGTGAAAGAAAGAAAAGCCATGGTTGTGATGTCTATCCTCAACTTCTGCTTTAGTTCAGGATACCGTACCTTAACTGCGACTTCCTAACCATCAGCTAATGTTGCATGATGCATTGTAACAATTGAAGCTGCAACTATTGGCTAGTCTTGTAATGTTGAAAGTGTTGAAATATATTCTTTGAGCACATGTTGAATAGATTGCATTAAACTGACCAACTTTAAGGTAGAAGCCTTTATATGACTCACATGGATTTAAAATTCTCTTAGTTGCATGAAAATGAACTTGAGATTGGACTTGATAATACTCCTCCAATTTATGATCATAACTTCATAAGGAATAATTGTTGTCAAGACTATTTAAAGTGAACTTTTTCTTGAGTGAGACTCTGTCCAGTGAGATGATGCTGATCAGCACAACGTAGAATATGAAGACACCATGTGGGAAAAACTCAAATATTGTGAATGCTGAGATATAATTCAAAATGGTTATGTTGCTTTCTTAAAATTTCTTGTAGATATATAATAAAGGCCCTCATACACCCCTAAGACAGTCCTTTAGTAAACATTTTCCATGATCAACATGACCCACAAGCAACAAGAAAACATATTTGCGTAACCACCATAAGCTCAACTGACATCTTGATAAAGGGAAATTTTAAAAAAAATTATGAATACAAGTGGAGGGGGCTTACACATAAAATTCACTACTCAAATCTATTTTTATGTTAATTATTGTAACTAGGTTTATTTTAGGGATCCGAAGATTTTAATCTTTAGTTGTTGGGGTTGCAAATTTTTGAACCCTACTATGATAATGAACATGAGACTATGGGTATCTCCATAATTGATTGATTTTGACATTTAAGAAATATATAAGTATTGTGGACTTTTAAATTTGAGAATTGAGGGATACAATTAAATGAATTCTAATGTGGCAATAGGTAAGAGGTATCACTAAAATTTATTTCTCGCATTATTTTCCCTATAAAATTTGGATTTGGGATTTTTGGGATATGATTAATCTAATGCCAACTTGGTAAGCAAAAAGAGGTATCCTCAAACCTCAATTTCAAATGGTGTAAATTTTAAAACTCTTAATGATTAAATTTTGGGTGCAAAGTGTTGTCTTTGGCCTTAAATCATCCTCTAGTATTTAGTAGGTCCAAATTTTGATCCCCAATCATGCTTTTCCTTTGAAGATCTTTTAGGCTTGGGATTCTAAGAATGTGCCCAATCAACCACCTCATAAGGATTCAGATTGAATCCTAATCTCTAAAATTATTTAATTCTTCAAGCCTTTTACACTCGAGTCTTAAGGGATCCAATTAATTAAATACTAATTTGGTATCTATTTAGTAATATACTTGAAACCTAAGTTTTGATGGGTGGCATTTTATTTTGTACTCGTGTTTGGACAATTATGCTCTAGAAGAATGTGGTAAGTGGTAGACATGTTCTTTGATTCTTGACGAACCATAAGGTTTTGATTTATTTGTACATCAACTTACCTTTGTTGTGTCAAATCTTAGACTTTTTAACAAGTCCCTATTACTAGTTTAACATAGATCATTATAGGATCTCAAAACTTGACTTCCCAAAGACTTGTATAGAGATTATCTATTTTACAAGAGAGGTATACATTTTCTTAGATTCCCCACCAAACTTAGTAAATTATAGTTAAATTGATTGATGGACCTTTTCTTACTTGGTAGACTTGTATATATAGGGTATTCCAATGCCTCAGTTATTGCTCGCTTCATGTTGCAATATCCTTTTGGGCTTTCGAGAAATCTTATGCTCAAATATAGATTTATTTATCTATAACAAAATTTACTTTCTTTCAAGGATTAATTTGAAGGAATGTGATTATAAGGCTTGTAGGAATATTTTCTTAACAAGGTAGAGATCATCTAATGATTATATTAATACTTATTACATATAATCTATTTAAGGTGATCAAGTGACCTAAAAAAATAAAGTATAGATATAATGGCTATCACCATCCTTTAAAGAAATTTTCTCTGTAAAATGAGATCAAGGAAACAAATCTTGGTCATGTTGATACTAACAAATTTATAGACAGGGTTAGCAAGGAAGGAAATACAACCCAATGGTCCTAATTGTTGGAAATAGGATACCAATTAATTGCAATCCTAAACATTATTTATTTCATGTATCTCCTAAGTCCTTGGAAAGTGTGCTCAAACACTAGGATTAGAAAGAGATTAATTTTGAATGAAATAATCATGTTAATTAACATTTGTAATTAATTCTAAATGATAGGAGCATGTGAGGGCATCCAAGATGAGTTCCTAAATAATAGGAGCACATGGGGCACCCACATGGAAGGTGGAACCCACCTTGAGTTTTAAGTCAACTATTTTGGAGTAAAAGATAACACTTCTGTAATGCATGTAAAGATCCTAGAAGTTAGGGATTGATGTTTACATGCATGAAGTTCAATTCAGTTCAGTTTAGTTCAATTCAGTTCAGTTATGGTTCAGTTATCTTTAGTTGCATGTAGTTAGTTTCATTTTAATGCTAGTTGACTTCAGTTAACTTGGAATGCATGACTAGTGACTTGAGTTGCATGACAGATAACAAGTGACTACTTTTAGTTAACAGGGGATGATCATTCTTGCATGAATGGTGGAGAGATATGTTTTAGTTAACAGAGAATGACTTGGACCCACCTTGGGCGCCCAAGTTGGCTTCTTGGAGTTAACATTTTTGCATGATAAGATATTTCAGAAGGTTGAGTTAAGTGGGCCCATTCTTGGGTGCCTACTTTGAGGATAAGCTTTGAAGATTCTTCAGAATAAAGGTTGAGTTATGAATTCAGTTTGGGATGTCCAAATGGATGAAGGGGTTGATTTGACATTGTTCTTCACGATAGAACTCTACTTGCAAGAGATAGGCATTGGTTTTTGGTGACAAGCTTTGAGCTTTGTAATTGCAACTCTTTGGAGTTTACAAGGTTGATTATTGCCTATTTATCTCAAGCAAGTTGAAGAGAGTTTGTATCAGTTTTTATTGTAGATTGTGAAGAAGATTTATTGAAGGCAAAAGAAGCATCTCAAGCAAGGATTGGAATTATTGTAATCCTATTATGAGATTAAATAATACATTGATTTTTGGTGGAGTTTTTTCTTGAAAGGGTTTCTCCACGATATATGTTGTGTATCTTCTAATATTTTGTCTAATTCTTCTACAACCTTCTGTCTTCATTCTACAAATGATAAAATGAATTAATTAGACAATCACCCACAAAGAATTTGTAACAAAGAATACATATTTAGATCAACAATCATAAAGTTTTACAAAGTATTAAGCTACATAAACACCTCAATTTTCAACACTAATGCATGGTGTGAAATGGGTTTGTTCAAGTAGAAACATTCTCAATGCCCTTAAAATCTCCAAATGTGGTCCTAACATATGCACACCACCCCAATGAAAAGGAGAAAAGGATGTGTGAGCCAACACATCAAACCGTAATTAATATCAATTTTAAGGTCATTGAAGAGGCTTTTTCCATACCTACCTATGCAAAGTATGAATTTATCACACATGGAGGAAGCATTGAATTAATAAGAAACCAATAAGAAATTTAGCAATAAAAGAAGCTAAGATGATTCACAAGAGTGAATTAAAGGAATATGTGCATGATGCCATCACCTTGTTCATCAATATTATTGACAATCTAAATGCCAAGAACTTCTTCCCTTGTATGTGCTTCCTCATGTTATCCATCACAAATGAAAATAAAATTTATTTACAAAAAATATTAGTGAGAACCTCCACACCCAATTAACAAAGGTGCAATACAACAATAACTTCTATATGACCTCCTACCTAGTTTATCTTCCAATTGTAACAAATCCAATGTTTTACCCATTATTTTTACCCATATGAGAAAAGTTCAAGTTTACCAACACATAGTAATAAAATATTTCCAATTCAATGACAAAGATGCATATTCAAAATAAACCCATTTCAAATTTATGTTACATAAATAAAGTAACATTACATAATCCCAAGTAATGATTACACTTTCATATGCATTTTTTCATAAAGCTATAAAATCATGATTACATACATAGCTTTCAATAGCTCAATGAAATAAAGTACAAATGGTCCAAATGTCCTTATTGGCATACATCCTCAAATTTTGGATGTCTAAGTTACATGAGGGAGAGCATCACCTAAGTGCTTTTCCTCCAACCACAAACTTATTGCAGTCCCTTGTACATCTACGTAACTAGTAAGATGGCCCTACCCTTCAACAAAGAGTTTGGTCTGGTATCCCTTATAAATGACAATAGTCTACTTGAGCTTGGTGTTGTTTCCTACATATCTAGAGCTTACCATATAGTTGATACTTGCCTACATGCATGACATTTCCAACCTAGTTATGCAACCCTAGCCCATAGTGAATCGACGGTGTAATTAGTGGAAACTTACACTACTTTGGCCAAAGATTTTATCATTACATTCAAACTCACTTTTTAAGAAGTGGTGTATCACCTCTATGAAGTGGACATCGTATGTTCATCCACCCTATTGCTCGATTTGGTAAATAATATGACCATACTAACTCTTAAAAAATTTATTCCATGTCATGATTCTATCCCATAAGATAATTTATTTTCTAGTGATCTTACTAACCATCTAGGTTGCTCCCAACCTCGGTTTATCCTAATCCTAGAAATAAACCTCATAATAAAACACTAGTTTACATAATGACAATTTAATGAAATTTCCAACATAGTACTTTTATATCTTACCATTTTTCCCAACATAACATTTAATGCTATCATATATTTGACTTACGATAACCTAAATATTATAATAATAGCCTCTAGTTATCACTATTTGACTATTATCATCAAATGCTACAAACATGCATATCAAATAAATACGATTTCTGTCTTTAACATGCCATTTGGATTATTCTCCATTTCTCATGGATCTTTCCAAGTTATCCTATAAGGTTTCTATGTTTTCATGTTCTTAAATAGTCATAAAACCTTTCTTTCAATATGACTCATATGTTCACATGTGTATAATGTACACTAAATTCTTATCTAATTTGGATGACATTTCTAGCTTGAGAGGAGTTTGTGCTTCTGCGCCTTATAATCTCCTCACATTATGGCTTTGGGTTGCCAAGACGTAAATTCCTCTTCTAGAATACCGTGAATAGGTATAGACTCTTAGTCAGGTATAAGATAATAGCATATATATATATATATGCATCACCTATGTGTTTTTCAACCCTCTTGTTGAATATCAATATAATCATGTTCAAGTGCATACCCTAACCCTAGGGAATAGACTTTTCTCCTACACTCATAGAAATACAAGTAACCATTCAAGGATAAACTTCCAACATGTTTGCATAACATCATAACCTATGACTGATGACATATCTAACATGTTTTCATTCTGATTGCATTACTAACATCATAATTCATGCAAACATATATGTAGCATGCAATCATCTTGATATGTTATATATATACAGGTTCTAGATAGTTTAATATAATTATGTCATACAATCATGACATTCATAATAATTATATATAAGTATTATACTAATATGATATTCACAATAATTATAACCAATCTAGCTATATGCATAAGCTTGCTTAACAACTAAAGTAAAAAACTATATCTTGCACAAGCACTTGCATTCATTCAACAAAGCATAAAATCTGAATAGAAAAGAATAATGGAGAAGAAGGACTAAACGGATAAATTTCTCTCAAGCTCAATCCCAAAGACTTCATTTACTGCTCCTACTTTCATCTTATCCCCAATTCAAGCCTCTTTCCCAACACTCAAAAACTCTCACCAAATAACTCACAAACACTTCAACAAATCTCTCACTCTTCACTACTTGCACTCAACACTACTAGCACATACGAAATACAACAAAATGGAAGCAAATGAATTCCAAAAGAATGAATTTCCAAAGACTAAGAAGCTACCTCTATTTATACTAAACATTGAGAAACTTAATGTTGCAGTTACCTTTTCCCTTCCTTTTGCCACCTCTAAACTGCAAGCATAAATCCAAAACCAACTTCTCTTCTACTCACGTGAACTAAGCAAGATTGAGTGCAATGTGATTGTTTAAAGAATTAGAATACAAACACATATACAGTCCCAACAAACTCAACTTCTATTACTGGCTAAGTCACCTCCAAAAACTGTCAATAATCATTATTTTACCAAGCCAAACTTAGCAATGGTTTCCTGTAAGTTTCCTACTTCCATTGTGGCTTTTGTTTCTTGCCACAACCTGCTTATGGTGCCTAGAAAGGAGGCTACTAGAAAAATGCAAATCAAGCACTTTCTATTCTCTGCCACCTCGTGCCTTTGACCAAGTCAATCACTCTCTATTTGTTGTGTGTGGATTTTCCCAACACTTAGCAACTTTAATTTTTAATTGCATTTTAAAACCTTAACATGGTGCAAAAAAAAGCACTTCATATTGTTTATTAAATGCCATTCATAATGTTTCCTACGTGCTCTATATTATGTGCTTAATGTAGCAACAATCACTCTCGCATATTTGAATATATGTGTAGCATTTATGCTATGTTATATCTATGTTGCTCACTTAATATAAGTGTTTCCTTATTCACATAACTCGCATTACATATGCATTTGTAACTATTCATATTATTCAATATATATATATAGATATGTATATGATTGAAATTGAATGCTTCTAATATATATGTTTTTATATATATATAAACATATATATATATATATATATATATATATATATATATATATATAAACATATATATATATTATCTAAGCATTCAATTGTCAATCATATACATATTTTATATCAAATGTATATACATATATTAATATATATGTATGTATGTATATATACATTATCAAATACGTACATATATACATATATTTATATACAAATATATCATTATTTTAACATATAATAATAAGTATACATATATATATTGATAGGTATATACAAAGTGTGTATATATATTTACCCAACCGATTTCTCATATGTATGTCGTATTCATATATGCATATACATAAGTATTTCTACCTATGTGTGCACATACACGTATATGCTCATATGCATGAGTTATTGCATATATAAATATATACATATATACATTTAATGTGTATATGTATCGATTAACATATATATCAAATACATGAAGAACATTTACCCAAAATAGAGATTCTGTCACTTTAATTTAAACCAAGGAAACAACTAGAGGAAATTAATGACCAATAAACAAACATTATGATTATCCCAAAACTACGACTAAGGGTTTACTTACTGAATCCTGAACTGACTTCACTTAAATTGACTAATTGGGATGTGAGTGTGTGATAGCTCAAGTAGGTTCAGTTCATTAGGGTTTACCATACCAAACCTCTCCCCTGAGTGATACTCTCCCTCTCCTCACTAGAGGGTTCAATATTTTCTTGCATCTAACTTAGTGTATCATAAAGAAGTTAGTTGATCACATGAACATCTTATTCATCATTTATCATTTGCATCATTTTAAAGCATTAAAAATAAATAACATCATAATGCATATTTATGTATTTCATTCATCTATTGAGCATATCAAAGTCATGATTTTTCTTTTAACATCATATTTACACATAAAGGTAAAAGTACTTTGGTAATTCAGAAACGGGGTGTAACATATTTCCCCCCTTATGAATCATTTTCCTCAATGATTTAGAGTATCATAACATATAGATAAAGTGATTTAAAAATATTTCGATTTTTAAATCATGTAGAAAATAGGTAAATTCCTATTAACCTTAAAGTAATCTTCCTTTACATATCACTTCCTTCTATAATCTCGTTAGGTTCTTGGACCTTGCACTGAGTGACCTTGCTATTGCATTGGAAAAACTTGTGTTCTTCAATCAACTTTCTCCCTTAATAACTATACATCACAATCACATTGACTCGTATGTACGTCCTAAGTACAATAGTGACTGTCTCCTTTATGACACAAATACCACAATGGCTGGAAAAACATGTTCACATTGGCTAACACATAATTTCCCTTAGTGTAACCCAAATAGAACAGGTATGAAGGCAAACAAAGGCAAACATCAACCCCCATGGCACTTTATATCATAGTGAGAGTACAACAATGCACAAAGTGATGTGCAAGAATCCCAAAATACATGTGCAATATAGAGGCAC
The DNA here is from genome assembly GCA_007258455.2 of Sequoia sempervirens. Classification (NCBI taxonomy): domain Eukaryota; kingdom Viridiplantae; phylum Streptophyta; class Pinopsida; order Cupressales; family Cupressaceae; genus Sequoia; species Sequoia sempervirens. The sequence goes on along the minus strand of VDFB02086081.1, from coordinate 154,954,748 downwards.
TTTATCTCGGTGTGTTTACAAAATTATAAATACATGCAATGTGAGCCCATAAGGTCCAAAAAAGGACACAAGCTGAAAATACAATTCTCTGATAGAAAAAGAGGAAACTAGTAGCACCATGACAAAGTAGACGAAAAAACATTCACTTTAAAAAAAAAGGCACCAAAAAATGTGTCCGGATGCAGAACATATGGCTCGTCGAAGTCTCCAAAACGAGAACTGAACAACTACAACACTAAAAAATAGAATTTTGGAAAAAACTAGAAGTCAAAATTGGAAAATACCTGCACCACTGTGAAGAGCACGAAATTCCACCCCATTTCAAAAAACATTGCACTAAAAAAGACCACAGTATGGCCGAGATTTGGCCTTGGAAGTTAAGGTGCAAAACTAAAAAACCCAATGGAGAGGAGCTGAGTAGGGCAAAAGTAAACTCCTCCAAATTTTTAAAAAAATCCTCCAAATATAGAGAACCACCAGATTTAGTAATGCTGGTAAAAATTCTCCAATTACAGTGATGTGACATTTTTTGCTAAAAAAATGCAAAAAATCAATTTTGCTTTTTAATTTTTTTTAATAGAAAAAAAAAACTCTATATTTTTTGTTAAAAAACATATTAAAAAAATTACATGATCAATTTTATTTTTAAAATTATAAAAAAATTACATAATTAATTCAAAAAAATAATAAAAACATTGATTTTTAAAAAATCATTAAAAATTATTGGCTCCCAGGACTAGAACCCCTTTAAAAACTTCTTTTGTTTAAAAATAATAATTTACAAAGCTTTTGTAATTTTTTTTTTAAAATAATTTTTTTAATAAAAAACTGCAAATAAAAAATTTCGTTCAAGGAAAAGATTCTTTTTGACAAAAATTTGTTTTTAATACCTCGTAAAGCATGCGAAAGGCCGTACGGGCCTGCATAGCAAAAAAAATTTGCCTTAGAGATCATTTGTTTGGATTTCGACGATTTGACAGGCGATCTTAGGGTTTTTGGGCCTTCTGAGTGCGATGGTGATTTTCGTTCGCGCTCAAAACGCACCAAAAATATAGCTACCCTCCAAATCTGGAGACAAAAAAACTGCTTCAAAACCTTGTAGATCTAGTGTCTGGAGTTGAAATCAAGCAAAACAAAAGCCAAATTTGACTTTCTCAACAACTCTGGATCCAACGGCGTGGTCCTTTTCACACAAAAATGCTTCAAAAAATGCCCACCTCCAAAATTTGCAAAAAAAACAAAGGGGATTCAGATCTGAAGCCTGCAACCCTTGTTGAAGAAGAAAACCTCATAAATCGAGAAGGGGTTCGCTGAATCCATGCTCTGATACCATGTTAGAATTGTGAAACAAGCACAAAACCATGAGCCACATGATCAAACAACAAACAAAGACACCTTCCACGCAAGAGATCTGCAAACAAGAAATTACTAAATTCATCAACAGGGAAAAGTTCCAGAAGAAGCTTTCAAGAAGATATGAAAGCCGTGATATTTCTCGTGAATGTATCTGAGAGTTATTTACAATAATGGTTGAATGCTTATACAAGAAAAGCCCTAAATGAGAAAGGATCAGATCATGACAAGTGTCAACATCACATGAGATGTGACATAATGATCTAATATTAACTCAACTAATAAAGCATTCCTAAGTTTAGCTAAAGTGTGTGAGAATAAATTAGACTAATAATCAATTAAAGATTAATTAATTATTAGCTAATGCATGATAACTCTAACATCCCACCTGTCATCTTTTCAATAAGAAATTGGTTACCTTAGTGAGTTTGTCCACCATAACATTATGCTAAATCCATTGACATAGAAAGATCAAAACTATTTTAATGATCTTCCACTTTCTCTCTGGGATTTTATGAGAATATAGAAGTCATGTCAGTCATTACATCATGTCTTTACCCTATAGCATTCTAGACAACTTGCTACCTACCTTGTAGCATCTTACTCTATTTCCTTCCAGATTATAGTGGTTTCACATCAGTCAATAATCTTGTCATTCCAATTTTCCCTGAATATAAAATCAATTTATTACACCCCATTCCTTAACTCTTCATAATTTTATACTTAGGTTCTCCCTTTGATTCATAATAGTCCATTTGAAATAAACGAAACATCTTCCTTCGACTTATACCATATTTGATTCTTGAAAATATAATGATTAGATATTATTGAGGAGATATAACTCCATCTTAGGGCATCCATGTATCGACTTTCCTTCTCCCTTTAATCATTTACAAAGTTGTAGTATGATTTCAACTCAATATCTCTCTTCTGATGAGTGTTAAATTGGTTGAGTAATAATTCTTGTTAAATCATGTTGGTTTGATATTATCTCACAAAATATGTCCAAACAATTAATGTGTACATAGTTACCAAGCATGAATGTTTTTCGATAGCTCAAATTATGTGGAGCACATGGTTTCATTCATAAATCTTCCCTTTCCTATTTTATAGGCGATAATCTTGCCTTTCTTGAGTAAGCATAACACCAGAACCTTTTCCAAAGCATCAATACAAATCACAAATTGGTCTTCTAATAAAAGAAATGATAAATTGAGTTGTAATTACTTCTCTTCATTTGGTCGAAAGTCTCTAACTTTTTTCAACCATTCCAAATCTTTCACTGATAGTTCCAATACCTTAACCTTTAACTTCAACAACCTTGTTGTAGTCATTGAGTAGGATACTTCAAATATAGGGTCTTTAAACCATGTCTTATAAAGAAGTTGAAAGTTCTCTCAAACTAAAAATACATCATTAAACTTTGTTGAATATGGTACATATCTATATCCATAAAAATACATCATTAAACTTTGTTGAATATGGTACATATCTATATCCATATACTCATCTTCCTTCCCAACTCAACGTTTCCCAAAATGTTAGATCATCTTAAAAGTTTAACTCTTAATAATCGTCCATTTTCTCCAAATTGATCGAGTTGACTTAACATTCTTCTTGTTGACCTTTTATTATAGTTGAATGACTGTTAATTCCTTACTAGGTATACATTATATATACTTTTTGCTCCCAAAATTATCTAATTATTCTTCTGATTGGGCTACATAGTCTCCTTTAGTATCAAACTTATCTTTGGATCATCTTTAAATGATCTATATAGGATCTTAGAAACTACTTTTGTTGAAAAACTTGCAAGTTCTATTTGAACTTCAACCAAACTATGCTCTATCTGAGCCCTTAGCTAAATAGTCTATTTTACTATCCAAGTTTTTTCCTTGCAATCATCTTTCTAAGAAATTTTGTCCAAATTCTTGGTGATGTCATTTTTGTCATAACCTTAGGCACTTCAAGTGTTGTTTGGTCTCATTTTCTTATTTTCAATTTCTAACTCCAAATTAACCTTTCCCATTCTAGTTGGTGGGGTCCTATCAGTTTTCATATTTTCCTTCATAGGTTGCTTCTTTTTCTAATCTATTTTGGTCTTTAAACTTTACTCTAAGGTTCCAACTCTCACTCCTGATTTCAATTATCATAGCAAGAATTTAATCTTGTTTGAATTAGGATTTTTAGAAGGTCATCCTGCCTCTTGGATACCTCTCTAGTTGGTTTTGATTCATAATTTGTTGACTTTTCTACTTTGACTAATTTTTCTAGTTTATGCTAACAATTAGTCTCTCATTCATACGAATAGACATAAACTGTATTCATAGATTCACGATATCCTTATTTAATCCACAATCTTTGACTCTTTGGATCTACAGGTTGCTTTTAGAAAGAGGGGATCACTTTGGTTCTTTCTCACCCTCAGAGTCTTTTAAATAATTTTGAAGGGTGGAAGTACTCATAGGTAATCCTCCATAACCTTCCTACTAAACCCAATTGTATAACTTCCACAATCCAAGGGTGTTTGTCTATGAGTTGTTGGTTTAGGAGTTTCAACTCCAGGAATGATTCTTTCTGAGTCCCAAACTTAGACAAATTTTAGGAAAATGGAATTTCTTACTATTTTCCTTATTCTTCTCCCTTCCATCTTGGCATAAGAACTTTTCAACACCAACCATTAATAATGTGAGTGGAAAACTCTTCGTAATGAGATCATAGGTTCCAATGTTGAACTTGGTAGCTTTGACACCACATGTAACAGGCCCAATGTTTTACCCATTGTTTTCACCCATATGAGAAAAGTTCAAGTTTACCAACACATAATAATAAAAAAATTCCAATTCAATGTCAACGATGCATATTCAAAATAAACCCATTTCAAATTTCCATTGCATTTAAATAAAGTAACATTACATAATTCCAAGTAATGATTACATTTTCATATTTTTTTTTCATAGATATAAGATCATGATTACATATATAGATTTCAACAGCCCAATGGAATAAAGTACAAATGGTCAAGATATCCTTGTTGGCATACATCCTCAAATTTTGGTTGCCTATTGCATGAGGGAGAGCATCACCTAAGTGCTTTTCCTCCAACCACATACTTACTACAGTCCCCTACCTAACTTGTAAGATGGCCCTACCCTTCAATGAAGAGTTTGGTCTGGTATCCCTTATAAATGATAATAGCCTACCTGAGCTTGGTGTTGTGTCATACATATCTAGAGCTTACCATACAATGATACCTACGTACATGCATGGCATTCCCAACCTAGTTATGCAACCCAAGCCCACAATGAATCGACAGTGTAACTAGTGGCAACTTACACTACTTTGGGAAAATATTTGATCATTACATTCAAACTCACTTTTTCAGAAGTGGTGTCTCACCTCTATGAAGTGGACATCTTATGTTCACCCACCCTATTGCTTGATTTGGTAAATAATATGACCATACTAACTCTTAACAAGTTTATTCCATATCATGATTCCATCCCATAGGATAATTTATTTTCCAATGATCTAGTTGACCATCTAGGTTACTCCCAACCTCGATTTATCCTAATCCCAAGAATAAACCCCATAATAAGATACTAGTTTACATAATGTCACATAATGACATTTCCAACATAGTACTTTTATATCTTACCATTTTTCCCAACATAACATTTAATGCTATCATATATTTGACTTATGATAACCTATATATTATAATAATACTCTCTAGTTATCACTATTTTACTATTACCATAAAATGCTACAAACATGCATATCAAATAAATATTATTTCTCTTTAACACACCCTTTTGATTATTCTCCATTTCTTATGGATCTTTCCAAGTTATCCTATAAGGTTTCTATGTTTTCATGCTCTTAAACAATCATAATATCTTTCTTTCAATATGACTCATATGTTCACATGTGTACAATGTACACTAAATTCTTATCTAATTTGGATGTCATTTCCAGCTTAACCTTACAGTCTCCTCACATTACGACTTTGGATTGCTAAGATGTAAATTCCTCTTCTAGAATATCATGAATAGGTATAGACTCTTAGTCAAGTATAAGATAATAGCATAATTATAATATATATATATATATCACTTATATATTTTTCAACCCTATTATTGAATATCAATATAATCATGTTCAAGTGTATACCCTAACCCTAGGGAATATATTTTTCTCCTACACTCACAGAAATACGAGTAACCATTCAAGGAAAAACTTCCAACATGGTTTGCATAACATCATAACCTATCAATGATGACATATCTAATATGTTATCATTCTCGTTGCATTACTAACATCATAATTCATGCAATCATCATGTTAAGTTATACAAATACCTACTAGATAGTTTAATATAACTGTCATACAATCATGACATTCATAATAATTATATATAGGTATCATACTCATATGATATTCACAACAACTTATAACCAATCTAGCTATATGTACAAGCTTGCTTAACAAATAAAGTAAACAACTATATCTTGTACAAGCACTTGCATTCATTCAACAAAGCATAAAATCTGAACAGAAAAGAATAATTGAGAAGGACTAGCATGCTTAGAAATTTAACTTCCAATGGAGAAATTTCTCTCAAGCTCAATCCCAGAGACTTTGTTTGCTACTCCTACTTTCAACTTATCCCCAATTCAAGCCTCTTTCCCAACACTCAAAAAATCTCATCAAGTAACTCACAAGCACTTCAAGAAATCTCTCACTCTTCACTACTTGCACTCAACACTACTAGCATAAAAAAATTACAGCAGAATGAAAGAAGATAAATTATAAAATAATGAATATCCAAATACTAAGTAGCTACCTCTATTTATACTAAACATTGAGAAACTTAATGCTACAATTTAGCTTATCTAATTGCCACATTTTCCCTTCCTTTTGCCATCGCTAAACTGCAAACAGAAATCCAAAACCAACTTCTCTTCTACTCAAGTCAACTGAGCAAGATTAAGTGCAATGTGGTTGTTTAAAGAATCAGAATATAAACACATATACAGTCCTAGTAAATTGAGCTTCTATTCCATGGCTGAGTCACCTCCAAAATTGCCAATAATGGTTATTTTACCAAGTCAAACTTAGCAATGATTTCCTACAGTTTTCCTACTTCCATCGTGGCTTTTGTTGCTTGCAACAACCTACTTATGGCACCTATAATGGAGGTTGTAAGACAAATGAAAATCAAACACTTTCTTTTCTCTGCCACCTTCTAGTTTTGACCAAGGCCATTGCCTCTCTAGTTAATGTGTGTGGCTTTTCCTAGAACTTAGCAACTTTGATTTTTAATTGCATTTCACTACATCAACATGGTGCAACAAATAAGTGCTTCATATTGTTTATTAAATTCCATTCATAATGTTTCCTACACACTCTATGTTATGCGCTTAATGTAGAAACAATCACTCTATCACATATTTGAATATACACACAACATCTATGCTATATCTATGTTGCTCACTTAATATAAGTGTTGCCTTATTCACATAACTCACATTACATATATGCGTATGTAACTATTCATATTATCCAATATATATATATACACACACACACATACATAGATATATATTTACATATACATATGTGTGTGTGTGTATGTATATATATATGTATGTATGTATGTATAAATTATCAAATACGTACATATATACATATATACTTATATATACAAATATATCATTATTTTAACATCTAATAATAAGCACACATATATATTTATTGATAGGCATATATGTTGTAAAGGTTATATATGTATATGAACATATATATGTACATATACATATACATATATATATATATATATATGTATATATATATCCAGCTGATTTCCCATGTGTATGTCATATCCATTTATGTGTATACATAAGTATTTATATATATGTGTGCGTATACACGTATATGCTCATATACATGAGTTATCACATATATACATATATACATTTAATGCATATATGTATCGATTAACATATTTATCAAATACATGAAGAAGAACAATTATGCAAAATAGAGACTCGATCACTTTAATTCAAACCAAGGAAATAATCAAAGAAACAACCAAAGGAAATTAAATACAAATAAACATGTTGTCACTCGAAATTGCACTCAACTGAACAAGGGGCTCAACATTCTAGTGAAACAATGAAACTAACCTCGAGGTGTGGCACCTTGCAAATGAGGTTAGATCTTCAGAGAAGGTCGGCTTCCTTTCAAAACCAGGTGCAACAAAGGCTAGTCCAACCTAGCACTATAAAGTTCTACGCTAACCTTAAACTATGAATTGTAGGAGAAATACAAAAAAAGGATAAGGTGATGCACCAAGTTTTAGAGCGTTTCTTCCTGCCTTTGATGCAAAAAATATCAATAAAATCACTTGAGAAGCTCACGTAGTTCTCTACTTTATCCAATTTGAAGGAGATACATGAAGGCTAAGAGTCTGAAAGATTAAAAGGGGTAGAGGTTACCCACAATCAACACTTTCACAACAAGCTAGCACAGTAATGCACCTTGCAAAGAATATAAAACTTATACATGCATATACACATGATACAAGAATAGGGAAGAGGTAAAGTGAATGATTTTATTCACACAAAGACATGGAAGCCAATTTTACATTCACATAATGCTAGAGTAGCATAAGCTTTGTTAGAGAAAATCCAGGGAAGAACCCCCAAAAAAGATACAAGTGTCGCCTTTATAATTCGGGCATAACTTAGTTGAATTCAACCTAAACCCTAACCCCCACTAGGGTTAACAAATAACATAAATCTATCTAGATTAGAGTTGAGGTGAATAGATCATGAAAACGTGTTGAAGGATGATGAGGTACAAATAACCCCATCAATATAATGGACTAAATACTTAACCTTACATCTTTTAGCAATCCTTACCCTATCAATTAATTGTCTTTAGGATAAGTAATTGCTTTCTTTTTGTGAAAAGGTGTACAATCTTTATTTCTTGGAATTAGTCGAGATAAGCTAACTTGCGTTGACTTAATGGTTTAGTTTTTGAGCATTGCACAGGTCAACTTCCATAATCGGTTATCATACCTGTCAAAGAGGTTTAACGTAGACTTCAACACCATTAAAGACAAGTGAATGGGCACCAAAACTTTAGAAGCATACATGATCGATTGAGTTTTTGTAGTTTCTATTATTTTCAAATTTAAAGACTTTGTGGCTCGTGTCAAGCCCCTTTAATGTTTCATGTCATGGGATTTAAAGTTTGTTAGTTGTTGACAATTAGTTGAAGACTTTAAATACCAATTGAAAAGTAGGATTTTGCTAGTTGCTCTTATATAAATATGTAACTGTTGAAAAAAATAATATACAAAAGAATATCATTATGTTGTCACTATATTTTATGAGTTACACTCTTAATATGAATAAAATGAGTTTTGTCTGTCACCTTTGGAGTTACTGAGTAATGTGAATGGAGTTATTTTGAATGAAGTAATTTTGGAGTTACTAGTGTATGTGATCTAAGCTAGGCGTAGGAGCACCCAAGAGTTGGCTACTCGAGGGGTTGTAGATTAGATAGATAAGTATTCTACTTTCAATTTTGTACTTTCATTTAGTAGATAATAATTAGAATTGAAGTTTGTTTTCATGTGTGTAATTCTGTCAAGACTAATCTTGCAGGTTGTAGTTCAGTTTGTAGTCTTTGAGTTTAGTGTTTGAAGTTCTGGAGCACCTTCTCTCAGTTGTTTCAGATTGTTAAATCATTTTCTGTTAGTTGTTAAGATTGTTATCTTTTGTTATATCAATGTTTCCTAGTTTCTTTACAAGCTATACTTCTTCAATAATCTATATGTTTCTTAGTTTAATCAATTTCATGCTTTCTAGTTTAGTTGTTATGCTTTTTAAGTTTATAGTTTTATGCTTTCTAGTTTAGTTCTTTCAAGCTTTCTAGATAAATGATTTCTTGCTTTCTAAGTTTAGTGGCCTCTTAGTTTAGAGTTTTATTTCAATTGTTTGACATCTAGGAAACCCAAGGGAGATAGTCAAGATGTCTTCTATTGTATATAGCCTTCGAACACTACCTGGTCGATATATTAATGTATTTATCAACTAAAGTGTTAGGACCTAACAACAACCTATCACCTTTTGGCACCGTTGTCGGGGACCTTCTTCTTCTAGTGTTAGTAGGAGATACCTTGAATACCTCTTTTAGGAACAAAATAGTCCTTTGGATTCTTTTTTTGCATGGTCAAGAAACAAGACCCCCATGGAAGATTCAAACCAAAGAACCCCCAATCAATGTACCAACCACAATTAGGGAGGAAGGAAACTCAGATCAAGAACTTACTAAGGAATTGATCAAGCAGGGTCAACCTGAGACCTTCCCACATACTCCAGAAAGAGAACACATAGTTGTAGAGGAACGTATTCCTTTGCAAACTCCAGAGCCTCACCCGACTGAGATAATTTTTGAAGAGGATCATATTCCCTTCAACATCATGGGTGACCATAGAAATTCCGCTAACAATAACCCTCCACCACCACACACATTCACTTATCCTATTGTTATTGATGTAGATGATGATACAACCATGAAAAATATCTCACCATCCTTCTTGCCAACCTTTTGAGGTTTGTCTACTGAGGACCCTGACCAATTTCTATTTGAGTTTAAAGTCTTGTGTCAAAAATATGACTACAAGAGTGATAACTAGAAACTAAAGATTTTTCCCTCTACTTTGAAAGACTTAGCCATGCGCTCATTATGGGATTAGCTTCTCAGTCGATAACCTCTTGGGATGAAATGAAGTCAGCCTTTTTAGAGAAATACCAAAGCTTTTGTAGGTTCAATGATAGGAAAGAGGAATTGTTCAAAATAAGGAAAAATTAGGATGAGATTCTGGAGGATTACCTAGATAGGTTTATCTTCTTATCCAAGTGATATGGAGGAGAAGTCATAAGTCTTGATATTCTAAAGACCCTATTCCTTAAGGTCTCGACGACGAAGCTCGAAGGAGCTTGAATTTAATGGGAAAAGGAGACGTGTCCCAACTGGGGCTTGATGATATTACTAAACTGTGTTAGAATTTCTCTCGTACTTGAGAGGTTATCCAAAATTCCACCTTCTTTAAAGGTTCCAATGAAATAAGTCAACTGCATGAGGAGATAGCCAATCTCAAGACTAATATTCTTGTTTAGCTAAATACCACGTTAGATGGTATACAGGATAAAACATGAAATCCTAAGACTTTGTCCATTTACTACCCCAAGTGTTGAAACAAACATTTGTTAAGGGAATGTCCTTTGGACAAAGTTGACCAAATTGATATTTGTCAAGTTTGTGACAAGAATCACCCCACTGATCAGTGCGAGCTTCTGAATGCCATCAAGAATTCTAAGAAAAGAACACCCTCGGTTGAGGAAGAAGTCAATGCTGTAAATCAAAGAACTGGAGGGAATTTTTCCTATGGCTAGAATTGAAACCCTAACTGGAGACCTCAACCCAATTAGAATAATAATCCATGGGAAACACCTTGGCCTTAGGCACCACCTCCAATACCACCTAATTTGGGAACTTATCCTTGGGGACCACCTGAATGGGAAAATCAATCTTGGGGCAATCCTCAGTGGCCTAATCAGCCTCAACAACAGTGGTACCCTCAGAATCCTATTCCTTAATGGAATCAACCCCAACATCAGTTTTATACTGGTCATAGAAGGATGCCTACTCAACAACATAATCTTGTACCACTTCCCCAGAATACTCAAAAAAATGAACAAGGTAACCAACCACAACTTCCAATACTCTAGTGTATTCCACCAAATAGGACAATGTCATTGGACTTAATGCGATACACTATGGAAACTTGCAGTTGAGGTCTGGAAAAATACTTTCGCAACTGACTATTGAAGAAATTTTGGATGAACTTATTAAGAAGTCTGCTGAGACAACTACAACAATGCCCACATTCGTAAAACAAGCCCCAGGAGCTATTTAAAAGAAGCTCGACCTACCATCTTCAGCTGGAGCTTCCGACCTACCTTAGGAGGAGGGGGGTCAATCTCTAATTGATTATTTAAAGGATTCCACTCCTAAAGACAAAATTAAAGTGCCTGAGCATCTGAAACTAATCAACGTGAAAGATACTCCAAAAATGACCACATCTACCAAAACTGCATTGATACAAGAAATTAAACAATTGCATATTGAAGTCCCTTTGCTACAAGCAATTAAGGAGAATCCTGAGTAGAACCAGCTGATCAAATACTTGTGTATCAAAAATCCAAGCAGGAAACCAAAATGAATAAAAATTGTCCACATAAATAGTTATCTAGCTGACTTGTTGGCTGGAACGACCACTGGTCTGAAAAATGATGATCCAGGTAGTCCACTTATAACTGTAACAGTTAATGAGGTAGCAATACCTAATGCCTTGGTGGACCTTGGAGTAGCCATTAACGTAATGACTATTGATGTGATGGAAAATTTGGGACTTACTGATTTACGTCCCACAACTACAGTCTTGCAAATGGAAAATCAATCCATAGCTATTCCCAAGGCTGTCATTGAAAATTTTCTTGTTAAGGTGGATGGATGGGAATATACAGTAGATTTTCAAATAATTCAGTCCCTTACACCTAAAGACAGCTATCCAATAATTCTCGGAAGACCATGGATGGCTACTGTTGCAACCATGTAGAGAGGGAGGAATGACCATTTCACATGGAAAGTCTTACTATGGATTTGAGTGGTGAGGAGATGATAGACGTAGAAGAGATCCTAGGACACCCAATCAACATAGATCACACAAAATTTGATAACACCAGTTTCATGGGATTGCCTTGTCCTTTGACAAACTTAGTTCAAAAAATGCACCATTTCTTTGCAGACGTTGCCAGGCTTCATAAACCATACCTCATAGCTGTCCTCTTAACACCTTGACAAGGCCCATGTATATTGTCACATCCAACCATTTGGGAGTTAAAACCATTATGTTGCTACCAGGAAAAACTTTGAACATTAATAGTTCATTGATTGAGCCAGAATAACAAATATTGTTTGACACCCTGGTGAATAGATCTAAAGCTTTCACTTGGGACTATACAGACATGAGAGGAATACACCCAAGTGTGTGTACTCATCATATATATACTGAGGATGTTCGACCTGTTCACCAACCACAACGAATACTCAATCCTGCCCTGAAAGATATCGTTAAAACTGAAATTGAGAAAATCCTACAAGTAGGGTTTATTTATCCAATTTCAGACAACAAATGGGTGCCACCTTTGGTTGTGGTTCCAAAGAAAAATGGAAAGTGGAGAGTGTGTGTAGACTATAGGGAACTTAACAAAGCACACATAGAGATTGTTTTCCTCTACCATTTGTAGACCAGGTCTTGGATAACTTGGCTAAGAGGAAATATTTTTCATTTTTGGATGGATTTAGTGGTTACAACCAGATACAAGTAGCAACAAAAGATTAGGATAAGATGAATTTTACCTGCCCTTGGGAATATTTGCATATCAGGTTCTTTCTTTTGGGCTATGTAATTCTCCTGCAACATTCGAGAGAGCTATCCTGGCTATATTTGCTGAGTTGGTGAATGAGTGTGTGAAATTTTATATGGAAGACTTCATTGTATATGGTTCAACCTTTGAGGAGGCTCTCCAAAATATAGATAAGGTGTTGATGCGATGTGAGGATCATCATTTGTCCCTAAGCCACAATAAATGTCTGATAATGGTAGAACAAGGAATAGTGTTGGGACACCATATTTCAGCTAAAGGAATTATGGTTGATCCTGAGAAAATCGAAGTAATACAATAACTCAAGACCCCAAAAACCCAAACTGATGTCAAAATTTTCTTAGGGCATGTCGGTTACTATCGAAGATTCATAGAAAATTTCAACAAGATCATGACCCTTATGTTTTCCCTTCTTCAAAAGAATGTAGAATTCATCTAGACACCTGAGTGCCAATCATCATTTGAAATCATCAAGGAGAAACTCATCTCTGCTCCTATCCTTCATGGACCTAATTGGAACCTTTCATTCCATATCTATGTTGATGCATCCAATGATGCCATTGGAGCGATTTTAGGACAAGAAGATGAGAATGGGGGAAAATATGCCATATATTTCATTAGTAAGAATTTGACTCTAATAGAAAGGAATTATACCACAACAGAGAAAAATTTCTTGGTTGTACTTCATGCAATTAAGAAATTTTGACATTATATCACGGGATACAAAGTCACGGTGTACACAGATCACTCAGCCATCAAGTACCTTATGAATAAACCTATAGTAAATGCAAGGATAATTAGGTAGTTGCTTCTTCAGGAATTCAACGTAATGATTATTAACAAACCAAGGAAGTCTAATGTTGTTGTGGATTTCTTATCCCAAATTAAATATGATGGTGATTGTGCTCTGGTACATGACAAGTTCCTAGATGATTTTTTTTTGCCATCTCTACTAAAACCCCTTGGTTTGCCGATATTGCAAACTACTTGGCCACTACAAAAGTACCACCTCATTTTTCATCAAAATAGAAGAAACATCTTGTTAGAGAAAGTGCCCCCTTCAAATGGATTAATGGGATCATATTTTGATGTGGACCTGATATGGTTCTATGACGTGTTAGGGTAGACGAGACCTATAGTATCCTTAGAGCTTGTCACGATGATCCTTCTGGAGGGCATTACTCTACTAAAAGGACAACCCAAAAGATTTTGGGAGCAAGATACTACTGGCCTTCTATGCATAAGGATATCAAGAAACATGTTCGCAGATGTGATGAATGCCAAAGGGTAGGAAGACCAACTGCATCTAATGAAATGCCCCTGCAGCCTCAGGTAGTCCTTGAACCATTTGAAAAATGGGGATTGGATTTTATTGGCCCTATAGACCCTCCTTCACAAGGAAAATAGTACATTTTGTTTTGTACCAACTACCTGACTAAGTGGGTAGAAGTGCAAGCCCTACACATTGCTAGGGAGGAACAAGTAGCTGATTTCCTTTACAACAAAATTTTCCTTAGATTCAGAGCTCCTAGGACAATTGTCATAGATCAAGGCCCCTAGTTTATGTCTAAAGTTTTGTTAGCCTTCACAGAACATTTTTAGGTGAGCCACAAGAAGTCCTCACCCTACCACCCTCAGGTGAACAGATAGGTCAAAGTCACTAACTTGGAATTGGAAAACATTTTAACAAAAATAGTTTCATGAAGAAGGAAAGATTGGGCTCAGAAACTACCTGAAGTCGTTTGGGCTTATAACACCACCTAGAAATCAACTACTGGGTATAGTCCATACGAGTTAGTTTTTGGGAAGAAATCTCTATTTCCCATTAAATTTGAACTCCAAACCCTTAGGATAGCCATGGAGTTGGGTATAGATCTTAAATGAGCCCAGATAGAGAGAGTTTTACAGCTTAGTGAATTGGATGAACTCCATTTGGATGTCGTCCATCAAACCGAGTTGGTACAACAATGCAAGCTCTGACATGATAAAAATATAATGGAGAGAGAATTCCATAATGGGTATTGGGAATTATTGTTCGATTCCAGATACAAGGATCACTAGGGAAAACTTAGAATGCATATGAAATTTTTGAGGTATTTGAAAATGGTTTAGTTCAGCTAAAACCCATTGATGGTGATACTCAAAATCTCCTATTCAATGGACAACAACTACACATCTACCATAAGCCTGTTAATAGAGAGGAATTTACAAAAATAGTAGAAATATAGAGAGAAATCCAACGCATTAACTCTGCTATGGAAAAGTCAATATAGTTTTTCCCATAATAAACCAAAAAAAAAAAGTGTGTGAATTTACTTCATTTCAAAATGTTTCTTTCAAATTCTTCTCCAACTTCATCATTTGGATTTGGCTCAATTTTGTCTATATTTTGTAGGACTTCATTTCTTTGGTAAATAAAAATTCTAGCACACCTTGCTATGATGCTCCGGAACTTGTTAGCTCAGTTGTTGTGATGCTCCAGAACTTGTTGTTGCTTTGCTCTGGAACTTGCACAACTGACTTGTGTTGTTCCTCACTCTGATCTTACATTCTAATACATCACTCAACGATGCTTTAGGAAGTCAAAGGCCAAAATGTCACATTCTTCTTTCTTCTTTTGGTTGCATCTTTCAGCGATGCTCTAGAATTGTGTTGTTTCTTCCTTCTGGTGACATCTTTTGACGATGTTGTGGAAATTTTTTATTGCTACTCTAGCTGCATCTTTCGACGATGCTCTAGAAATTTGGTTGCCGCTTCAGCTGCATCTTTCAATGATGCTCCAAAAAAATTTGGTTGTTGCTTTGGCTGCATCTTTCGACAATGCTCCAAAAAATTTTGGTCACTGCTCTAGTTGCATCTTTTGATGATGATCTGAAAAAATTTGGTCGCTGGTCTAGCTGCATCCTTCGACGATGCTCCAAAAAAATTTCTTCTTCCACCCTAGCTGCTTTTTTTGGCAATGCCCCAAATTTTTGTAAACTCTTTCCTTTTTCAAGATTTTGATTTTTCCTAAGTTCTGCACATGCCCAACATTTAATTTTCCTACCACCTTGAGATCCACTCCCTAAATGTCATTCTGCCATATCATATCAAATTTTTTCATAATAAATGAGATTATTATGACAACCTTTTTGTCATAATAATTTTCACCATCATTTAAACCATCTCATCCATGTCATAATTATCCGCTGCCACCCTCACCAATTCATGTAACTATCCAATTATGTCAACAAAGGTGAGTGATGTTTGATTTAATGACACGACATAAGGTGCGTACAAATTTCTTTACTTAAAGTTAGTAATTATTTTGAATAGAGATTAATTAATTGGCATGAACCATTCCCTCTCTCAATTTCTAAAATTATGCCATCGCACAATTACGGTAATGGTTGCATAATTTCCCATGAAGAATTCTCATGATTAATCAATAAGGACTCAAGTAAGGTGATTAATTCCTCTTCCATTGGTTATATCAAAATTGTGTCCCTTTTCATCTGCAATTAAGTTAATTGAAACAAGGTAAAAACTACAGAGTTTCCGTAGAATTTTACAGAGTGGCAAGGGAAGGTAAAATGGGAGGAGCCAAGAAAAAGTCTCAACCAGCCTTAGCAGCTCAATTGTTGGCATTGAGTAATGTTGTAGGCCTATTTCAAAAATTTGGGTGGCTAGAATTTATGAAAAAGTTTGAGGGATATACTGAACAGTTGGTAAGAGAATTCGCAGAGAATTTTATAAATGAACAGACTATGGTGTGTGGCAAGCATTTCCGGGTAAGTTCAAAAATTATTGCTTGTCTTTCTAGTCTTGAGAATAGAGGAGTTGATTTGAATGAAACTACCAATATTACCTATCAAAGACTGGTAGAATTATTTCATAGGGAGGGGGAGCCTCAACCTATAATCACCATAAGTACTAGGGGATAGAACAAAGGTTTTCATAGAATGTCTATTCTAGAACCCTGGAGAATTGTCGTAGCCTAGATAATAAAATACTTTACCTGTGAAGGAAAAATAACTACGGTAGTAGGACCCCCTTTCTGTCTGCTAATTCATTTGCACCATGGCGCTGAAGACCCTTCTCTTAGGGTTAATTTACTAGTGTTTTTGTCTCATTCAGTTACCACCATGATGGAGAAATATAAAGTTGGGACAGGGCCCCCTCAAACACCACGATCTTATACTGTTGATATGCAAGTACCATTTTCATAAAAAGCAAGAAAAGAAGTGGCAGAATTTTTTGTGAAAATTTGAAAAAGAAAAGTCTAAAAGACCACTTGAGGAGCGTGAGTCCTATAAACAAAAAGAGAAATATTTAGAAGAACCCTCCTCTGAGGCCTTAGGTGCTCCTGAATCCCAACAGATTTCAACGGCTCCTAACGACAATGTGCTATAAACTTTTCTAAATGTCTTAGAAACCCTAGGATAGTCAGGGGATGTGGAAATTGTGCATTTTGGAGAACAAGAAAATCCTCCTCACAAGAGGAAGAAGCAGACTAAAGTCACTTTTCAAACAACCACTCCTCTACAGAGAAGCAAGAGGTTGTTTGCAGAGTCCAATGAAACAGTGCCCTATGACATATGAAGTGCCTCTAAAAAGAATATTGTAAACCAAAAATCAACCTAGTGATGAGGAAATAAGTGAAATGGATAAACAAATGATCAATCCCTCAGGGCTGAAGAGAAGAGAACACCATCTCGAAGGGAACAGGAAGAGGGAAAAGTACAGTTGCCATATTCTGTAAAGATTGCAAATGAACTTGTGGGGGCTCTCCCCTTTTTCTTGACAAAATTGAAAATGTACCTAGTACTGAGGAAAATGCACCTCATGTTGGAATGGAAATCCCCAAACTACCTTTTTCTATTAGCACAGGGGGTACAAAATTTGGTCAGAAAGGAGAAGGGTTAGAAAAATTGGAAACAAAAATTATTGAATTAAAACTCCTGTTATAGAGTAATGAAGAACAAATCACCCAATAGCAAGAATAAATTGAGGCATATGCTACAATTGTAAATAAAATGGATCAAGAGATTGCAAAATTGACAATGTAGATAGAGCAAAAAGACAAGGTCATCGAGCAATTGCAGTACCAAATACAACAATGGAATCAACAAGGTAAGTAACATATGGTTGATCTGTCTAAGAAAGACAAGCACATCCAAGGTTTGAAAAATAATTTTATGCAAATGTTTAATGCTTTTGAAGAAGAAAGAAATAGGAAAGAAGTTGAACTTAATGCTTCTATGAGTAAAATTGTGGAGTTAGAGCAGGACTTGCAGAAAAGTGACACTAAGCTAATAATGGAATCCCAGGGAACACAAACCAAACCAACTATTTTAGAATGGTTCTAGGTACATATCCATCCATTATTAATGAAATGGATGGAGAGATGATACTTCTTAAGGGATGTAGAATTTGCAAATAATAGACTAGAAAAGGAGTTATTACTATTAAAAGAATCATTTCACAAAGCATATAGAGCTAAACAAGATGCTTGTGAAATCGGTGAGTTATTGTTGGCTTGTAGAAGACCATCTAGGTTGTATTCTATGTTCCTCAATGAACAACTCCTAAGATGGAAGTTACTTAGAATTCGCCATGACCAGCCACACGACCTTGATCATAAAGAATTTGTTAAGATATTTGTTGAGTCAACTCCTGATCAACAAGATTTATTATGTGAATTCTTTGTCCATAATTTTCTCTTTGAAGAATATACAGATTTTTATGTTAATTTATTTGTGGGAGAAGTTCAGTTGAGATCATTCTTGTCCATAATGCACAATCAGATTCACAGGTAGGATCAGTCAAGGGAGTATGCACATCTAGAGAAAACTATTGGATTGCAAATGAGATACCCCCATAGGAAGCCTTTATATTTCAAGGCACAGTTTCTAGGTGTTCAACTTAGAGGGAATTTCCAAAGCAAGTATAATAATAACCTTCAGCTATGCCATAATCATTTTCAAGATCAAGGACCAAAGTTAATAGGGAAATCTTGGCATGCATGTGAAGAAAGGTATACCCCTCTTCCTATGTATCTCAAGAAAAGAGAGGTAATTTCACCTCTTAATATTAGATGGTCCTACAGGAGGACAATAGCCTTGACTGATATCCTTGAGAAATTAAAATTTAACTGGATTGGCATGAGGTATAGACCACCTCTACTTCTTTCACCACCCCCTGCAGCATATATCAATACAGATCAAAGTAATGACAGTTTTGAAAGATGGGTACAAAGGGTTACTTTTCATCAGGGATTTCTAAAGGAACCAAAGGAATTGGATACAAAGGAAAATGATTTATATGATCTCACTGCTAAATATGAGGAGTTGAATAAGAATTGGGGAAATGAAGGGAAGGGAGCACACCAAAGAGTAGGAGGACCTGCTCGGGCTTAGGAAGGGGAGGAAATGATGAGGTAAAAATAACTCCATCAATATAATGGACTAAATACTTAACTTCACATCTTTCAGCCATCCTCACCCTGCTAATTAATTGTCTTTAGGATAAGTAATTGCTTTCTTTTTGTGAAAAGGCGTACAATCTTTATTTCTTAGAATTAGTCGAAATAAGCTAACCTATGCTGACTTAATGGTTTAGTTTTTGAGCATTGCACAAGTCAACTTCCACAATCAGTTATCATGCTAGTCAAAGAGGTTTAACACAGACATCAACACCATTGAAGACAAGCAAATGGGCGCCAGAACTTTAGGAGCATACATGACGGACCGAGTTTTGTAGTTTCTATTATTTTCAGTTTTAAAGACTTTATGGCTCGTGTCGAGCCCCTTTAATGTTTCATGTCATGGGCTTTAAATTCCATTAGTTGTTGACAATCAGTTGAAGACTTTACCATCTAAAAAGTAGGATTTTGTTATCTACTCTTATATAAATATGTAACTGTTGAAAACAATAATATACAAAAGAATAGCATTATGTTTTCTAAGTTACACTCTTAATATGAATAAAATGAGTTTTGTCTATCACCTTTGGAGTTACTGAGTAATGTGAATGGAGTTATTTTGAATGAAGTAATTTTGGAGTTACTAGTGTATGTGATCTAAGCTAGGTGTAGGAGCACCCAAGAGTTGGCTACTCGAGGGGTTGTAGATTAGATAGATAAGTATTCTACTTTCAATTTTGTACTTTCATTTAGTAGATAATAATTAGAATTGAAGTTTGTTTTCATGTGTGTAATTCTGTCAAGACTAATCTTGCAGGTTGTAGTTCAGTTTGTAGTCTTTGAGTTTAGTGTCTGAAGTTTTGGAGCACCTTCTCTCAATTGTTTCAGATTGTTAAATCATTTTCTGTTAGTTGTTAAGATTGTTATCTTTTGTTAGATCAATGTTTCCTAGTTTCTTTACAAGCTTTACTTCTTCAATAATCTATATTTTTCTTAGTTTAATCAATTTCATGCTTTCTAGTTTAGTTGTTATGCTTTTTAGGTTTATAGTTTTCTACTTTCTAGTTTAGTTCTTTCAAGCTTTCTCGATAAATGATTTCTTGCTTTCTAAGTTTAGTGGCCTCTTAGGTTAGAGTTTTATTTCAACTGTCCAACATCTAGGAAACCCAAGGGCGATAGTCAAGATGTCTTCTATTGCATATAGCCTTCAAACACTACCTGGTCAATATATTAATGTATTTATCAACTAAAGTGTTAGGACCTAACGACAACCTATCAAAGGATGAGCCTTGGATGTGCAAAGACTTGCACACCATACCTCTACAATAAATGTTGTCCAAAAATCCCTCCAAAATGCCCCTTGAAATCAACAATCTAGTTATGGGGTGAGAAATGAAGGACAATAATTAGTAATAAATGTGCATGGGTGCCAATGAGATCAACCAAAACCAACAATAAGTTCAATAAATGTTGTCCTTGACCCTCAAAAGTTGAATGGATAGGTGAGAAAGTTGCTTGACCATTAATGGTGTCATCCCAAAAAACATATCAAAATGCAAAAAAGTTGGGGCATCGAGCCCAAAAGGAACCTCTATCCAATCTTAAAATAAATTGTTTGAACCCCATAAAATATGCATCTATCGAAGGTTGAGCATTGGGCCTAACTTGTACCGCTTACTGCTTGTCAAGCATCAAACCTTAGGCATCAAGAGTACCACTTGATGACGACTAAAGATTGGAAGGAGGGAAAGGAAAACCGTGAAGTTCGAAAGCTATCCCCTATTGATCATTGGGGTTCAGGGGGAAGAGATACCTCCTACCGAGTAGGAGGTAAGGGAAAATAGGTAAGGCGAAGGTGGGAAGCTCGATCTCCGATAACAAAAATGTGAGTTCGGGGATAAGGGGTCGGGGAGAGAGGTTACCGCTTATTGGGTAAGAGGTAAGGTGAAACCCAGATGTCCAATGCCCAAGGACAACCATTGGAAATTGGAGGCCAGAAGGAGGAGATGATAGATAAGCAAAAGAAAGGTAAGTGATAAGAGGGAAACCTGACCTCCAAAGTCTAAAATGCAACACTTAGGAAAAACTTTAAAGGAATTAATTAGGTTTTGAGGGTTGGATAGGAGGCTTACGACTTTCTAGGAAGAAGTGGTAAGGCCTAAAGGCTAAGGCCAAAGGTTGAAACTTGAAACCATTAGAAGGAAACAAGGAAACAAGGAAAAAAAGGTAGAAGATTGGGGGAAATGATGTTTTTCATGTTCGTGAATTGTTGATAAGAGGTGAAAAACAAGAAGATACCCTACAAACGGTTGCAATGCTTCCTGAAAAATATAACCAAACCTACTCACCCTTTGAATTTGACCAAACATGTTGATTTGGCATGAATGGGTAGGTTGGGTTTGTTGTCATTTAGTCACAATATCATCTTGGGGTGCACTGATAGCCTATGGCATCTTGTTGGTATCCTTCTTGGCTAAATCTCTGATTGGGCATCCTCTTGAAAGGATGAAACTTGAACTCTTACTGCTGGTTTCTTACTGGTTGTCTATTGTTTCAACATCATCTTTCAAATTGTAATCACTCAAAATCATGACATCAAGCTTTGTACAAAAATCCTCTATTATGTTTTTGCACAAGTCTTCATCAAAATTATCATTAGTTTCCTCATTCATGACATGCTCCAAGATATCTTCATGGCTGCTTTCTTGAGAACTTAAAAAATATATCAAAACTCATACCTTGGAAAGTAATGTCTTGATTTTTCTCTTGTTCAACTAGAACAATACTTACATGTGCCTCAACCTCTTGATTATTCAAATTAAGGATGCTCTCATTTACCTACTTAGAAATCAACACCTTGTCCAAATGATTTTCATCATTCTACTAAATACTTGGCATTGATTTTAATATAGATATGCTCTTTTTATTTTCATCTACAAAACTAGGAAGTTCATCAAACACATCAACTGGAATCTCATGATAGCTCTCATCAAGCATTCTATATTCCACAAGAGGTTCACTTTTGCACTCCTCTTCCTAATCCAAGGCTCCATTATCATATTTATTGTCATCAATAAACAACTCACCACAACATTTAACATCTTCCCATTGCTCTAAAATTGTTGTTGGTGAGACAAAAATCATACCTACTTCATCATTTTCAATAAAAGGAGGTAATTCACCAAGCCAAACTATGGAATGCTCCTCTTGATAAACCTCTTTTACCTTTTCATCTTGTTTTCTCCGCTGACCTTCTGAGATAAGCATTGAAACATTTTCATCATTTTCAACCAAACAAGGAAACTCATCAATTAAAACATTCAAAGATTCATTTTGATAAGTCTTTTCTTGTTCAATCTTTTTCTACTCTAACTGATACTACTCCATAGCTCTATGCACTAAATTTATATTTCTATCTTCCATCATGGTGAGTGAGCTATCCTGATAGATAATGGGTTCACCCTCATAAAGGAAAATAGTGATAGGACAATCAGATTCATCTAGTGGGGAAACTTGGGGAGCTTCTTGGGTTTCCTGAAGGAAAATAGGCTCTTCAAGGGACTGCTCTTGAGGAACAATAAGTTCAGTTTGTGCCAACATAAGCTCTTGCAATGGTAATAGATCTCTAAAACTTGGAATATTGGCTTTAGGAGGGTTAAGAGGCTCACTTTATTTGAAACTTGGAAACTTATACTTACGAACCTCCTCTTGAATAGGTTGATGTAGAATGAAAGGAGATATTTATACTTCATGCCCTTGTGTTTGAGCAAGTGAAAGCTTCATCTAATCCTCTTTTGCAGCCATCTCCCTTTCAAGATTCTCTTCAAGTTATTACCTTTGTGTCTCCAACTACTGCTCATGAAGATAGGCTTGATAAGCCAACTCTTCCTACTACAAATCAAACTCTTTCTTCTTGATGTCATCCAACAACTTATCCATGTATAGTAACATACCTTTTATCTCACTAATTTCCTTATTATCAAGATTTTGAATCTAATTAAAAATATGTTGGTTGGCAACAAAATATTCTTGTTGGAACTATTTTAAGCATTTGTAGGCTGAAATGGAGTTTGAACAAGGGTGGGTGGGTGGTAATCATATTGAACATGTTGGTTTTCTTGAAAAGTCATGGATTTTGGACTAAAACCAGCAACATGATTGACTTGATATGGTTGATAAAGGGGTGGGTAAATAGCTTTCTCATAATATTACAGGTTATATGACATAATTCCATGACACATAGACATGTTTATTCATTAAAAAGCTAGAAAAATAAGAAAAACTAGAATTGTTTGAAGCAAACCAACACTTGGTCATACTGAATCCAGTAGAATTGCTTTTTACAGTCACTAGGTGTGTCAATATTTTTCCTCCAAAGGTAGTTATTGCTAACATACACACCAAATATCAACAATAACAAGATAATATTTGAACTAAGGCAGTTCAAACGATCCCACCGAGTGTGCCAGAAATTGTTGTCACTTAGAATTGCACCTAGTTGAACAAGGGGTTCAACATTCTAGTGAAAAAAGGAACTAACCTCAAGGTGTGGGAGCTTTTGAATGGGGTTAGATCTCCATAGAAGGTCGAATTCCTTTCAAAACTAAGTGCAGTGAAGGCTAGTTCAACCCTAAACTATGAATTGTAGGAGAAAAGAGGAGGAGAAATACAAAAAAAAGGGAAAAGGTGATGCACCAAGTTTTAGAGTGTTTCTTCCTACTTTTGATGTATAGGATATCAACAAAATCATTTGAGAAGATCACATGGGTCTCTACTTTATCTTATTTGTAGGGGAGACAAGAAGGCTAAGATTTTGAAAGACTTACCCACAATCAACACTTTCACAACAGACTAGGACAATAATGCACCCTGCAAAGATGATAAAAATAGTGCAAGCATAGAGGTATTGAACAATACACAGGTTACAAGCATAGAGAAGAGGTAAAGTGAGTGATTTTATTGACATAAAGACATGGAAGCTAATTTTATAGTCATAGATGCTAGAGTATCATAAGCTCTCTTAGAGAAAATCTAGGGAAGAACCCCCAAAAAAGATACAAGTGTTACCTTTATAGTTCAAGCATAACTTATTTGACTTCAACCTAAACTCTAACCTCCACTAGGGTTATAAAACAACAAAAATCCATCCAGATTAGAGTTAAGGCAACCAAATCATGGAAAATATGCTAAAGGATGAGCCCTAGATGTGTAAAGACCTACATGCCATACCTTTGCAATAAATGTTGTCCAAAATCCCTCCAAAATGCCCTGTGAAATCTATGATTTGGTTATGGGTCACGAGGTGAAGGATAATAATAAAAAATAAATGAGCATAGGTGCCCATGCGATCAACCACAACCAACAAGAAGTGCAATAAATGTAGTCCTTGATCCTCAAAAGTTGAACAAGCAGGAGAGAAAGTTGCTTAGCCATTAAAGGCATCATCCCAAAAAATTATGTCAAAATGTAAAAAGGTCAAGGCATCAGGCTTGAAAGGAACCTTTGTTTGATCTTGAAATAATGGTTTAAACCCTCAAAAAAAAAATTATGTTAGAGGTCGAGCATCAGGCCTAACTCATATTGTTCATCACTTGTCATTGGGCATCAAACCTTAGGCATTAGGAGTACCACTTGATAACTATTGAAGATTGGAAGGAGGGAAAGAAAAACTATGAAGTCTAAAAGTTGTTCCTTGTTGGGAATTAGGGTTAAAGGGGAAGAGATACCTCCTACTAGGTATGAGGTAAGGGGAAAGATGAAAGGGGGAAGCAGGAAGCTCAATCTCTGACCATCAAAATGTGAGTTCGAGGTTTGGGGTGGGGGAGAGAGGTTACCTCTTACCAAAGTAAGAGGTAAGGTGAAACCTTGATGTTTGATGCCCAAACAAAATCATTGGAAATCAGAGATCAGAAGGAGGAGATGAGGGATAAGAAAAGGAATGGTAAGTGATAAGAGGGAAAACCTGACCTTCAAAGTTTGAAATGCAACACTTAGGCAAAACTTTAAAGGACTTAATCGAGTTTCAGGGGTCGGGTGGGAGGCTTACGACTTGCTTGAAAGAAGTGGTAAGGCCTAAAAGGTAATGACGAAGGATAAAATTCAAAAGCCTTAGAAGAAAGTGGGAAAAAGTTGGAAAAGGTAGAAGATTGGGGGTGATGAAGGAAGCATGTTGAGAAGGAGGGAAGTGACAACCCAAAAATTGGAAACACTGCCAAAATTAGGACTTTTTTGAAAGGAGACTCATGTAGTATGACCATTATGAGATCTCTTGAATCAAGTTTCAATGATGGGTCATAAGGATGGCATGAAATAAAAATAAAACAAACATTCCAATTATCCCAAAAACTAAGACCAAGTGTTTACTTACCGAATCTTGAACTGACTTGAGTTAACTTGACTAACTAGGATGTGAGTGTGTGATATATCAAGTAGGCTCATTAGGGGTTACCATACCAAACCCCTCTCTTGGGTGATACTCTCCCTCTCCTCATTAGAGGGCTCGATTCTTTCCTACATCCAACTTAGTGCATCATAAAGAAGTTAGTTGATCATATGAACATCTTATTCATCAGATATCATTTGCATCATTAAAACATTAAAAAGCAATAGCATCATAATGCATATTTATGTATTTCATTCATCCATTAAACATTATAAAAGTCATGATTTTGATTTTAACATCATATTTACGCATAAAGATAAAAGTAATTTGGTGACTCAGAAATGGGGTGTAACATTAATCAGGAGAACAAGTTCCCTTATTTGAAGGTAGGTAGAATGGAACTAGAGGAAACCTTAGTCTATGATTGTCATCCTTAATTGGAACCAAGTAAATATGGAATAATTATAATAAATTCAATGATTCCCTGATCTTCTCCATCATCATGGGCATGAAAAATGACTATATAAAGAGGTTGACTTTGGAGGAAACCCAAGCATTACTAAACTAGGGGAGCTAGTTTTTCCAATTCAATACATTCACATATATCAGGGTTGGATGATTCCATTATGTTCTATAAAAATCCATAAGTACCCTAGTGATTTAAGGTAACACTTCTTGAGATATGCAAGCAAGTTGTGTAAGTGTAGAGGATGATTGCAAAAAAACATAAGACATGCCTGCACTTCCCAATCTTTATGGGAGTCTATTTGTGTTCAAATTTTTTTCATGACAAGGTTGTAGAGTAAGATATGGCACCGTTTTGTATGGAATTACATGAAATTGGAAGTAAGTTTGACCCTTCAACAAAGATAGGTTTGATGACTAAAGCCTTAAATAGCATGTGGTGAAATTTGAGTTTTATTGGGCATATTGCATGGATGAGTATGAAGTTAGAGTAAAGGATTATTGTAGAATGACCATTGTTCAAGTCAATAGCTTCAATGTTGAAAGGGTCCCTAAGGGAATGAAAGAGGATGGGAAGATTTTGGACTCATCCTACAACCAAAATAAAAAAAGTTAAACTATCCAATTATTATGGTTTTTGATCTACTAATGAGAATCCCCCATTGAGTTTAGAACTTGAGAGGTAATAAAGAGAACTAAGAGGTGGTTAAAAAACCTATTTTCCTATGGACGAAATCAATCATCCTAAAAAATCTACCCAAAAAGGGGATGCATCCAAAGAGAGAACACAAAAACAACAAGGGGAGTCATCATGGGCCATGGCTTCCAAAGAAAAGGAAATATTAGAAGTAGGTGACCAATAGAGGGTATATGTGAAAAATCCCTCAAAGAAGAGAAAATACAAGCTCTTTAGGAAGGAAATCACACATGATGAGGAAGAGGGAGAGGGTAAATATTATGAACCTTTGATAAGGAAGAAAAAAAAACTGTGCATTGTGAAAATAAGAAAAAACAAGAACATCAACTACACGAGCTCAACCTCCTCCTCCTTATTCAAGTGACCCCATCTCCACATACATAGGTAGATGTTTTAGCCTCATATATTCAAGAACAATAAGAAATGGGTGTTAATCAACATAGGCCTATAGCAAGTCTATTATGATAATAATTGGAAGATCTACTCCAAAAGGATACCCAGGCTTCTTTTGGGGTAGAAGAAGAAAATAAAGAAGAGAAGGAAGGAAGTTAGAGGAGGTGACCTATCAATAAATATCTTCTAGGTTGAAATAATATTTGTCTTTATAAAGAACCCCCACACAAATAAAAATCCCTTCACCATCTTCCTCTTGCTCTCATAAATCTATGCATATAAGGCCACCTTCTCCTCTTCCTACTCTACCTCCTCCAACTCTAAGTAATATACCAAAGAATCCTACTCCTCCCCCAAACCATATCAATGATACAACATTGTAGAAATCTCAAGCTTCCTAGTGTGGTTGGATAATACCATTAAGAAAATGAAAAATGAATATGGGATAGCTATAGATGAATTCCTTATCATAGTATAATTGGTCAAGTCTTAACTAAATAAAAAAAAGCAAGAACTTTGTTTACCATTTTCATAGATGCCTAAGGATCTAGAATTGTAAAGATAGTTGTCCCTCTTAGTGATAAGGGAGAAATACTTATTAGAAAAGTGGTGTCTCAACCTTGCAATGATAATAGGTTAATATATCGAGTGTGGTGGATTGCAAGGGGGTACCCCCCTTGTGAGTTCTAGGGGGATGATTCCCTTGATGAGGGACCTGAGGGTTGTGTGCCCTAGTGGAGGTTCAAGGGCACTGCCCTTGAAAGCCACATTTTATGTATATTTTATTATTATAAATATGGACTATTCATCATTAGGTCTTAGATCTGATGGTATATATTTGTTGGCTTGTCTTTCCCTAGAAGGCAACCCTATTTTATGAGGGAATTGTATTACGACTATGAATTATGATGTATTATGAGAGTTTGATAGCTATTGTGTTGCCTCTAGATCTTTGGTTGGTGATACTCTTGTGAGAAAATTTCTCTACAAGCATGTTGTAATCTTCATGGTTTTTGAATAATATATTGGGAAACTTTTGGAGTGTGGTTTTTTTCTCTCGAAAGGGTTTTCCTCATGCAAATCACTGTGTTGTGGTATGCATGCTATTT
The DNA here is from genome assembly GCA_007258455.2 of Sequoia sempervirens. Lineage (NCBI taxonomy): Eukaryota > Viridiplantae > Streptophyta > Pinopsida > Cupressales > Cupressaceae > Sequoia > Sequoia sempervirens. The sequence continues at coordinate 154,926,418 of VDFB02086081.1, read as the reverse complement.
ATGTTTATTTTTGTAACTGTTGCAAAAACTTATAAAGTTTTATATTACCCTCCTCTCAAGATTAGTGTAGGAAGTTGTTTTGATACCTTAGCTTCCTTACAAGACTCACCCAACCAAAGGATTGGGTGATCCCACAATATCGGGTTACAGTTTTTGGCTAAACTTGACATTAAAATGAACATTTTGAACTAAATCTTCACTTTTGGACACCTATAATTGCTAAACCATGAGGAATTTGAAAATGATGAAAACTAGTGATTTCTGACATTTTTTTTTTAGATTATAAGTGTATATTTTTTAAAAAAATTGGAATCAAATTGCATTCCTTTTCCGTCTCCTTCAATAACTAGTTTTTAACAGTAAAAACCATTTTTAAAGAGTGATGTTTACTATGTAACACAACTTTTTTTTATGAAGGATAAAAATATAATTTTTTCAAATTTAGATCTGTAACTAGAATATCTAGCTTCTTCATTTGGTTTCATAGTGTTTTATTGAATATTTTTTTCTTAATTAAGTTTTGAAGTCAAACCAATTACAATTTAGACATAGGTTTACTGTGCAACACATAAATTTTTTGTATGTATTGAAATTCATTTTTTTTGTTGGATCAAGGATATCAATACCAAGAGCATGGGTATTTTTCAAATTATTTTTTGGTAATCTACTATTTTTCCACATGTGCAGAACAAAGAGCTTGATTTTTAGTGAAAAACCTATGTTTAATTAAACTAAAAAATACATTAATAAAACCAAAATATATTAAAACTATACTTGATGGAGAGCCTATTTTGAGGACTATAATCCTCCAGTTGGGTTTGTCAAGTTGATTCCATTTTGATTCTCAACCCGAGCCTCAGAACCAAAAATTCTGCATAAAATTGCAGATGGAGGGGGGAAAGGGCAACAAAGGAGGGTTCAAGCGAACAACCCTTTGCTCAAACCCCTTGGAACCCCTTCGAGTGAAGGAGGGTTCAAGTGAAGGGGGTGTTCGTTCGAACCCCCTAAACACTAAAAAAATAAAAACCATTATTTTATTCAAAAAAATGGCCGACTAAGGGTTCGAGCGAACCCATTGAAGGAAAGGTGGTTCCCTCAAACATGAATGTTTGAGTGAACACCTTTATGATAAGTTTTTTTCAACACCCAAACAATTTTTGTTTGTCAATGTAATTGTAAACCACTATTGTGGGATCACCCAACTATCAGGTATTAAAGATCAACCTAGTGAATCAAACATGAGAGGAGGAAAACAATTATTATAGGAAACTATTTCCACCACTTTTAGAAGAATGGACAAGGAGAAAAAAACCAAGGAATAACTCAAAGCCCAAGTTGGTAAACTATTTGCATATGTTGAATACCTCAAGGACCATGTTAATTCAAAGGAACTCAGTCCTACAGTCCTTGTAGCATTACATAAATGTGTATGAAGGGGGATGGTAGGAGTCATTCATGCCACTGGAATTTTGATGGATACCTTAAAAGAACAAAGGAAAATAATTTTCAAAAGTACAAAAAGATGGTACCATATGATCATAGCAATGGTAAAGTTTGAGGATTGCAACATTCATGAAGAAATCATTATTCTTGATGGCAACTTGCCATAGTGAAGATAATGACTCAAAATTCATTGAATACATTGGTGAATAATAATATCATTACATATGATAATTCTAAGACATGTTTGGAATACTAAATGGAGGATAGAGATATTGCAAGAATTCAAGAAGAAATTAAAAAGCATAAAGAACATGGCAGATGTTGTAATGAAGGAAATTCAAAATTTTGTTGAGACCCTCCCATGTAAATTATGGGAGAGCATTGACAATGTTTGTCAACATGACATATATTATGAAATAATTTGTTAATTTATTGAAAAAATGTTGAGTATTTAGGTGATTAATGACCTCATGAGAATTAAGGGAAACTTGAATACATTTTGAAGGATGCCTAGTACAAATGAAGAAAATTCCAAAGTACGTATCAAAAACCTATTCTCCAAGAAGTTTCACTTCCAATATTCTCATGCTTCCATCTTGAATACAATAAAAGAAGGAATCAATGACTTGTATGCATATATACAAATAAATAAGTTAGAGAAACAACAACAACAAGGTGAAGACTGAAGTGAAGAGCATGTAAATTCTTGCACAACACTACAACATTATTTTACATTATAATTATGGGTCGATTGTTACATTCTTTGGGCTTAACCATAAATTTTCACACTCCAATGTGAAATACATGTAATTTATTATAATATTTGGGCATATAGGACCAATAATTTTTAATAAGTTTTAATTTTATAATTTCAAATTATAGACCCATGGATATTTGAATATTAGTCGTTGGACGTAATTGGTATTTTTTTGCATTTGGGCACCCAAAGTAGGTATTTATAGGAGAGTCAAAAGCTTTATAAAGGGTTGAAAACTTGATAGAGGTGGTTAGTAAGCAAGATAGTGTTAGGAACTTAACCAATTTGCATTTTTGTTGTAGTTACAAGTTTTCTAAATTCAATAATGTTGTGTGTCCCAATTTTGAAATTTAATTGAGAAGGATAGAATCCAAGGCATTTTCAACAATAAATATTTAATTTTCATGGACTATGGGAGGCGATGTGTAAATTTGTATGCGTAAAATAGTAATTTTATATATTTTCTTCCACTTGTCAAAATCCTTAGAAATTTGTATTGCTTTATATCAATGATCATGTGAAATATTAATCAAATAAAGCTAGTTTATATTGATTGCATTACCTGAAAATAATTCAAAGTTGGTTTCATTATAAAATAGACCCATTTTTTTATTTCTTCTAAACCTTATCTCTTTTAATTATAATTTTAGAATTAAATAAAAAGAGATAATCCTAAAATAAATTTGTAAATTAGTTTCCAAATGCTTAGATCTTGGATTTTCTTGTCAATGGATTCTTAATAGCAAACAAAATAATACTAGAGGTAGTCCCTATATTTATCTGGCCATTTAAAATTCACAAATAAAAATCCTAATCAATTCAAAAGAACAAAAAATTAACATTATTGCGACGACCAAATTTAGGGATTGAACATTTGAAGTTGTTAGATCTAAAAATTATAAGTTTGGATCTGGTTATTTATTCTTGTAAAAAAAAATATTGTTTAGGAATCTAACCACTCATTTGGGAGAATTTATTGTATCAAGGCTCTCATAATATAGGCCAATTTGAAAAGGGAAAACTACATAGATCGTTGAATTATCTTGTAATGATATGCCTTGGTAATACAGATGTTGGGATAGTTCAACTTCTTCAATAGCTAGTCATCTTTCAAGGGAAGTGAGATCATATTTTGGCTTTACCAACCTATTATTGATTATGCCAAATGACTACTCAATAAAACTATTACTAGAAGGAGGGCTTAAAAATTTGAAAGCATTAACAATTAAAAATTGCATTCAAGCTAAGAAAAATAAATATCATCACTAGATCCAAGTCCACTACAAGAGGTGCTTCCTTTATTTAACTCACATAATATAGGAAGGTAAGAGTAAAAAAAGGAAATCCATATGTAATTCTTCCTAATAAAAAAAAACTTCATATTTGAAACTGTGTTTTAAAAAACTACAAATACTCATAAATTACTAATGGTTAGTTTCTTTGGTAATGAGAATTTCCCCTTATCTTTACGAAGGATATTGTGTGATCTATATAAAAACCTATAACATTTTTACCCTAGGTGCATGATTAGAGAAAGAAGAACAAGTATTTAAAAATGTTGTGATGAGGGCTAATATTAAGTATGAAGATGTTGGTTGTAAATTACTGGCTTATTTACTTGGACCAAAAGCATACAATTGGTACCTCAACTTGACAACCAATTATATTATAAATAGGTGACTGTTGGAATCCATTTTCATTTCTAATTTTTTATCTTGATTGATCCACTTGTATTGTCATATATTTTCCACAAAAATAAAAGTATATACCAAGTAGTTTATTTCCTTAAATATTCTATTCCATGAACTCTATACCAAGATCAAGACTACTTATCCTTGAGAGGAAGAAGTCGTCATCCAAACATACTTTAAGGCTATTGTTTCAATAATGTATGTAGAACCCCCATCCTAATACCTACAAAACACAAGAAACAATCACATAGTTAGATCCAATGCAAGTAAGAATCAAGATTCCTCATGAAATCCATTAACAATACTCAAAATAGGAAATAAACTTGAAGAACACAATGAGAAAGCAATGGAATCCTAATTAAGCAAGCAAACTCTTGATCCCGTGTAGGAATTGGTGTCAATTTGATGTGAAAATTGGCCCTTTCCCAAATCCTATGATGCAATGTTGATGAGTGATGAAGGGTGATCCAATTTATTGAAGATTTACTTGAGATCCATGATGAAAAATTTGCATAACCTAGCTACGACCTTGATAAAATTGATGAAAATAGATATGCTTGAAGATGAAATTGAGTATAGTAAGTTTACTCAAATTGTGGATGATGAAATGAGGAAAGAAGCCTCTTATTTATAGAAATACAAGATGGAATAATGCCCAAAATGAAGCAATGTGGGATTAAATTTCAACCAATGGCCAAATGCCACTTGTCAAGATGTGAATGGAGGAAGCTTGAGCACATTTTGATGAATGTGCACAATAAATGGAATTATGTGGAATTTGAAAATAGTGAAATGACATGCAAGAGGGAAAAAGAATGAATTAAATGCCACTTGGCTCAATGCACAAGGACATGTAAGAGGGAATGAATGTCTTGTTGGAAGGACAAATCCACTTAGAAGGATTTTCAAATTTGGAAGAATATTCTCTAAAGATGCCAAGTTGAGAGAAAATAGAGATTTAATAAATGAATTAAATGTATTTTCATGTGCAAGTGGCAAAAGCTAGAGGATGGGACATGGATTAGGATTAAATTAATCAAGGGTTAATTAATTTAATGAGGGATTAGATGATGTGACTAATTGATTTAGATTTATGGGTTGATTTAAATCAAAATGAGAAGAATGTGATTTATAGACTAATTAAATAAAGATTTTAATTTATTTAATTAAAGGGGATGATATTAGATTAAATCAAATAAGGTTTAATTTATTAATTTAATAAGATGACTTTAGAGATTTAATAAAATAAAATAAATTATTTAATTAAATAGAGACATAGGGTTAATTAGATCAGATTGATTGATTTAATTAACAAGAGAGAATGACTTAATCAAACAAATGATTATTTATTTAATTAAGGGACGAAGAGTAATGATAAGCTAAGAAGGTGATTCAGGATGAAATAGTGTTAGTGAATTAGGATCAAGTGCATCTGTATATTTTCCATGTCTACATTTTGCCCCTCTTTGAAGCAAAGTACTCATTACATTGGTTCAAAGAATAAATTGTCTCGATCAAAAGTCAAAAAAATTTGATTTCAAAAATTGCCCCACCGCTGCCCCAGTGAGAGAAAACATGTCGGCATACTGCCCCCTTGAGAGATCAGACGAAAATTTAGATTTTTTGGGTGATCTTGCGAAAAAAGAGGACAAGTTGTTTGACAGGTCCAGAAAAGGCTTTAGAATGGAAAAAAAGAGATAAAATGCAAAAGACGGTGCAAAACGACCCTCAAATGGACAAAGACAGGCTTGGGAATTTGAAACCCTGATAGGACGGTTAAACGGGGTCAAACTACCCTCATTTTTAGGCTTAAATAGGCCTTGAGGGGCCATTTCCAATTCATTTTCACATTTAGCCTTTAGAGATTTCTGTGATTTGAGCTTTGATGCCTTCGCAAGATGGCGCAATGACAGATTCCTTGACACATTTCGGACAAGGTACGCACACATCATAGGCTACCTGGCATTGGACCACCGATGAATCAACTTGACTTGACTTCATTTTTCAATTTTCTTGCGCATTTATTAGGCTAGGAAGCTTAGTTTTTAGGAGCGGTCCTGTATTGCACCGCTGGAAAGTTTAAATTAGTGTCATGCGGCCTTAAAATGCATCGGAGTCATGAGTAGCAACACCACAATACAGTTTGGAATTAGGGTTTAAATTCCAAACCCAACCGTATACGTAAAGTGTACCGCGGTGATCCATTTTGTAATGAAGAATAAATTAAATTTATAGCCTAACGGCTATTTAATTTATTGAGGAAATCAAGTGAAGAGGCGCTTCACTCAAGGCAACAATAAATCCAAATTGGGCCGACCTTCCTTGTATATTGATTTATTTTATTTGTAATTATATTTCTTATTGAGGTCGACCTTGCACATGAAGAGGTGCGACCTCTCCATCATCATGTATATATACAAGCTCACTTCCTTTCATTCAATCATCAAGCAAGTTCGTCCCTTCATTCAAAGTGCAAATTCATCCAAGAGCATTATATTCAAGTGCAGATTGGGAATTTATTTAAGAAGCAGAATTCGTTATCAAGGAAAGTCGGATTGTTATCTATTATTGCATCTAGAGTTGATGTTGTAGATTGGCCTTGAGATTGGCCTCTTTGTAAAAGGGATTGTTGCCATTATTTATGTATATAAGAAAGTGATTTATTGCTAAGTTTTTCTCCCTTAGGAGGAGGGTTTTCCCTGGGTATCTGATGTGTCTTGTGTTGAATTTTTTGAGTTAATTTATGTGCATTCAATCTTATATTAAAATTTAACATGGTATGATAGTGGGTTTGAAGAAGATCTTGATCAGATTGTGCATTACAACGATACTCTCTTTTCTCTCTCTCATTGTTGAGTTATTCTATCTCTTCATCAAGATGGTAAACGGGTTGAAGATTGAGGATAGGCTTGAGGGAGCATCAAACTTCACTTCATGGAGGTTCAAAATCATTCTCACCTTGGAAGAGAATGATTTGTCTAAGTTTGTGGAGACCAAAGTTCCCAAACCAGAGGAGGAAGAAGAGAAGTTGCAATGGAGGAAGAAAGATATCAAGGTAAAGAAGTTGTTGGTTGATTCCATTAAAGATCATATTGTTCCTATCATCTCTAAGATGAAGACGGTGATGGATATGTTCAAGTCTTTGGAGGAGATGTACAAAATCAACATGAGTTGGACTCTTGCACTGAGACAACAACTCCATCATGTGAAGATGGCGAAAGGAGAATTGGTTATTGCTTACTTCATGAAAATTTTAGAGTTGAGATATCAGCTCTCTACAATCGGCCATGTGGTAGATGACAAGGAATTGACCATGCTTGCTCTCAATGGTCTTCTTTCATCATGGGAGTCTTACATTCAAGGGATTAGTGCAAGATTGAAACTTCCTAAGTTTGATCAGTTGAGAGCGGATTGCATTCAGGAGGAGTCTAGATTAGCTGCAAGAGGAATTGGTCAAAGCTCCACTAATGAGGAGATTCATGTTCTTGCCACCCATTCATCAAAGAAGAAAGGGAAAGGTGGAAAGAAAGGATACTTCAAGAGAAATAGAGATAAGGAATTTGATGGTGCCCCTGCATTCAAGAAGAAGAGAGACCTTTCTAAGATTCAACGCTTTAGATGTGACAAGTATGGTCACTTTGCTAAAGAGTGGCCCTTTAGGCCTAAGCAACAGGCTACCATAGCAAATGTTGGTAAAGTTTTCCTCAGAAGGATTCTTGTGATTACTTATTCTATTCGACTTTGTCAAGTAGCGTACCTACTGACACCAACACTCTGTTAATTGATAGTGGTGCCTTTCACCACATCACCAAATTCTGGGCTCGTCTATCTAACTTGGTGGAGAGAGATTCTAGTGAACAAGTTATCATTGGAGATGATGCAAGTTACAAAGTGAAAGGAGTCGGGACCTCTACTCTTCACTTGGACTCCAACATTGTCCTACAGCTGAATGATGTACTATTCATTATAGGCATCAAGAGAAACCTTGTTTCCATTTTAACCTTGGAAGACAAGGGATACCAAGTTGCATTTTCAAAGGGTAAAGTTCTTGCATGGACAAAGAACTCAAGTATCAAGACTGCTTGTGTGATCGGGGTTCGACATGAGTGCCTCTACAAGCTATGCACTCGACCACTTCAGGTCTTGGTGCATGGTTCTTCAAGGTTGTGTGATCTTTGGCATCAAAGATTGGCTCACCTTCACTTTTGAGCCCTACCTTTCATGGAGAAGTTGGTCACGGGCCTTCCGAATTTTGACTAGGAGCATGAAGGTATTTGCAAGGGTTGCGCTTTGGGTAAGAATACTAAAGGTCCATTTCTTAGTAGAGAAAGTAGATCCAAAAGTATTCTAGATCTCATTCACTCTGATTTATGTGGTCCAATGTCTGCTGCTTCTTCAAGTGGTTTCTTGTATTATATTCTTTTTATTGATGACTACTCTAGAATACTTGGATTTACTTCTTTAAATCTAAGGAATTTGAGGAAGTATTAGAAAGGTTCAAGGAGTTAAAAGCTCAGGTGGAAAATCTTTTAGGGAAGAAAATCAAAGTTCTGAGATCTGACAATGGAGGAGAGTACACTTCCGGCAACTTTTAGAATTACTGCATTGAAGTTGGGATTAAGAGGGAGTTTAATGCCCCTTACAATCCTCAACAGAATGGTGTTGCTAAACGGAAGAATAGGACTATTGTGGAAGCAACAAAAGCTATGATCCATGACCAAGATCTTCCAACATTCCTTTGGGTAGAAGCATCTAGGACAACAGTCTATGTTTAGAACAAAAGTCCTCACCGAATCCTAGAGAACATGACTCCTGAAGAAGCCTTTACTGAGAAGAAGCCAGAAGTGAGTCATTTAAGGATCTTTGGATGTCCAGTTTATGTTCATGTACCGAAGGAAAAGAGAACAAAGTTGGATCCTTCTGGCAAGAAGGGTATTTTTGTAGGTTACAGTGAGACAGCTAAATCTTACAGAATCTATATTCCAGGACATAAGCTAATTGAGATCAGTAGGGATGTTACATTTGAGGAAGATGTTGCATTCAGAAGATCCAAGGGAACTTGGATGGAGATTGATCATGAAGATCCTTCATAGGATATGGAAGTTGAGCACTCTCCTGAGATTCAAAAGGAGGCTCCTGAACCAAAAGAAGATAATGATCTTGTTGAGCCATTGGAATCTATTGATGGGCCTACTGATATTGTGATTGGGATAAAAATACCTCTTTGGGCTAGGCAAAAAATGCAGGAGGCAGAAAGGTTTGTAGCTCCAAGAGGAACCTTCAGAGAAAGCAAGAGACCTCACAAGTTCTCTAGTTATGTTGCTTGGACTTCCTCAAGAACGATGTTGACTCGAACCTGTACTTTAAGGTAATTTATGGTGAAGCATTGATTTTGGTCTTGTATGTTGATGATTTGATCCTTACTGGTGAAGAGCACCTCATTATCAAATGTAAGAAGGAGTTGGCTTCTAAGTTTGAAATGAAGGATCTTGGGCTCATGCATTACTTCCTTGGCTTAGAAGTTTGGCAGAAACCAGATGAGATGATTCTAAGTCAAGGGAAGTACACTATTGATATTCTGAAGAGGTTCAGCATGATGGATTGCAAATATATGTCTACACCTATGGAGACCAACTTGCACAAGTTGAAAGAGGCTGCAACTAGTTCAGAACTGGTGGATCTCACATTGTACAGGCAGTTGATTGGGTCCTTGATGTATCTAGTTAACACTAGACTAGATATCTATTATGTTGTGAGTTCTCTTAGTTAGTTCATGTGTGAACCGAGATATATACATCTTGTTGTAGCTAAACATATCCTGAGATACTTGTGTGGCACAGTTGGATATGGGTTGAGATATACTTTAGATGCATATTTGAAGTTGCATGGTTATACTGATTCTAATTGGGCAGGATGTGTCACTGATCGGAAGAGTACCTCTGGGTGTTGCTTCAGTTTGGGATCTGCAATGATATCCTGGTGTAGCAGGAAGCAATCATTTGTAGCATTGAGTACAACAGAGGTAGAGTATATTGCAACTTGTGTGGCACTCGGGAAGCAGTGTGGCTTCGGAAGCTCCTTGTAGGATTGTTTGGGCAATCAATGGGCCCACTATCATTCATTGTGATAACCAGAGTTGTGTGAAGCTTTCTATCAATCCTATGTTTCATGACAGAACCAAGCATTTGGAGATCAAATACCATTATATTAGAGATATGGTATTGATGAAAGCTATACAGTTGAGGTATATCAGCACTGGTGAGTAGACGACAAACATTCTCACCAAGCCTCTCTATAGGATAAAGTTTGAGTAATTTCGAGATAAGCTTGGTATGGTGGAGAATACAACCCTAACTGAGAAGGAGTCTCAGTATCAGCGATCCTCATTAATGAGTTCTTCTTTGTGAGAGAAGTTTGAGGTGAAATCCCTTGATTAATGAGTTCTTCTCTGTGAGAGAAGTTCGAGGTGAAATCCCTTGATTAATGAGTTCTTTGTGATAGAAGTTCGAGGTGAAATCCCTTGATTAATGATTTCTTCTCTATAAAGATAAGTTCGAGGTGAAATCCCTTGTTTCCACCCTCTGGGAGAGCCATGGTGGATGTCATGTGTGTGACTCCATGACAACATCATGTGAGAGAGTCAGTGATGATTTTTTTCTTGTACTTGTGTTTCACCCGCTAGGGGAGCCATGGTAAACATCACGATGAGATGACAACATCACGTTGAGTGATGGGAACTTGTACATACCATCTATGGGAGTAGCCATGATGGTTGATATCACGATGAGGTGATATCTAACATCACATTGAGGTGATATGTTTTTTACAGTTGAAGTATTCCTCCCTAACTGAGAGGGAGTGTTGATTTTTGCAGCTACGTGACTCATCTTCCAGCCATGATTTGCAAAGAAGAATAAATTAAATTTATAGCCTAATGGCTATTTAATTTATTGAGGAAATCAAGTGAAGAGGTGCTTCACTCAAGTCAACAATAAATCCAATTTGGGCCGACCTTCCTTGTATATTGATTAATTTTATTTGTAATTATATTTCTTATTGAGGCCAACCTTGCACATGAAGAGGTGCGACCTCTCCATCATCATGTATATATACAAGCTCACTTCCTTTCATTCGATCATCAAGCAAGTTCGTTCCTTCATTCAAAGTGAAAATTCATCCAAGAGCATTATATTCAAGTGCAGATTGTGAATTTATTTAAGAAGCATAATTTGTTATCAAGGAAAGTTATATTGTTATCTATAATTGCATCTAGAGTTGATGATGTAGATTGGCCTTGAGATTGGCCTCTTTGTAAAAGGGATTGTTGCCATTATTTATATATATAAGAAAGATATTTATTGTTGGGTTTTTCTCCCTCAGGAGGAGGGTTTTCCCAGGGTATCTGTTGTGTCTTGTGTTGATTTTTTTGAATTAATTTATGAGCATTCAATCTGATATTAAAATTTAACAAACACATCCTAGCTAGGCTTGCTTGCTACACACACACACACACACACACACACATATATATATATAATGATTAAACCCTGAAATGAGAAAGCTTTTTTTAGCCAAATTAGCTATGTTCTTGAAATTAGGAATGAGTAACTTGGCACAACCCATGGCTATCACATAATTTTTTTTAAAAAATATTTGTTATGATAATTTCTTTCATTTTTGTAATGTATTCCACATATTTTCTACACCAGCATGGCATCATAACTATGCTATTCATATGGTAATTAGACAGACTATTGCCTCTTGATTTTCCAACAATCAAAGCATGCTTGTTTCTTTTCTAATGACCAACAATGTTGTAGAAAGATATTAAAACACATTGTTTGTTTTGCCACAACCTTGTCCGTTGGGATTGTGGGGCTCTCTTGTTTGCAGCAAGGGATTTGGATCTTGGGATTCTGGGTCACATTTTCATTGGTCATTAGATATGATGAGTCAATATTTGGTAAAAGTGAAAAATATAAAGAACATTCTCAATTACAAAATTACTTTGATTTTTGCACTTTCAAGCATATCAGTTTGTACAAACTAGCACTTGGCATTTGCAGAGATGTCCAAACTTTTGACAAGTATACATAATTTTAGAATATAGTATCTAATTGTTGATAGAAGGTCAGGGTATTTGGAAAATAGTACTACATTTCGACCTTCTTTGTTGATTCCATTGCAGGTTGCAATGCTTACATTTTATTACCAGTGCCTCAAACAATGATGGATTTACAAATTCAATGGCTGAAATCGAACAGGTGGCATAGTGAAGAAAATAAATTTTGCAAGGCTACAAAGTGGAATATGTTCTGCTTTTCAGCAGTGGCATAGATTTGCTTCCAAAAGAAAAGAAAAAAAAAGAGAAATTTGAGGTATTTATTTCTTATGTAAGATATTTTCATCTCACTTCTTTTATAAGACAAAAATTGATCGGAAAGTGTAGTATTCAATTTGATTGAATAAAATTTTTAAAGTTTTTATTTTTTTATTTTAATGTTAATTATTATTATTAGGGATTGGTGGGTTTCATGGATTTATAGTCTCATAAATTGTTTGATCTTGTGGCATGATTAAAATGCTTCATTTCATTTCTTTGCTATAGTTTTATTCCCTTTCTTGAGTGATAGTATCCTATAACTTAAATGAGTATTTTTAATTTGTCCAACATTACTTGATTTTCTTTTGACCATACATAAGCTAGAGTTGTTTACATATGTTGATTTTGTTCAAATAATTACCACATTAGAATGGTAGTAAGACTCATTGCATACAATTGACACTTTTTTTTTTCATTTCTATTAATCTTGTTTAATTCTATAGATATAGATGTTTTTGTAGCATTGATAAATATACTCATTACTTCCTTTACAGATGGCGAGCTCCACCCCTACAAGTTCTCAAACTACATCCTCTCAAACTGAAATTCACATTCTACATCGTAAAAGAAATCAAGACTACTATGCTCGACATAAAGACGAAATAAGTATTTGTCGTCGTATGCAACACATAGAAAAACAAAAAATTCAGGCCATTGACTTAGAAATGATTAATGAACCATCCACTATTCCTGCAACCCATCACAAAATTACAACAAACAAAGCTACAAGATCCCAACCTGAAAACCCATCACAAAATTACAACAGACAAAGCTACAAGATCCCAACCTGAAGACCCCTATGCCCAGTGTGCATCAATGAGCTCACAACAAATAATGCAAAATATTCATGACCAATCCACAACCTTACCGAAATCCAACAATAACGTCATAATAGCTTCCAAAAGATTTTGCAATAGAATAGATGCACTATCAAAATTGCAAACATGCACAATATGCAGTGAATGTTACCCTGGAATGCATATCACTTCAACAAATAATGGTCCAATTTGTATTAGATGCTTTCTTGAGAAAGGAAAACATCAATTCTTAGCATCTAACAATATGGACCCATGAAAACAACTAGACGAGTTAAAAAATATAACACAAGTAGAAGAGATGCTCATAGTAAGAGTTAATCTGATAGTGCAAGTAACCCATGCTCATGGAGGGAAATACAAATACAGTGGTCATACAATTAGCTTCCCACAAGATATCAAATCAATAGCAAAATATCTGCCACATAGAATGACAAACTTGGATGTCTTAGTGGTTCACATATTACATACACAAGGTAACCATTACAATTGCTATGTAAGTAGAAGTCATGTATGGGCGGCATTACAATACAAAATCAAATTTGACCTATACTACAAAGATGTTGAATTAGATGTTGACTCTTTAGCACAACTGCCTGATACAAATATGGAAATTTCGAACATGCTCCATACCGTTACTGTTGAAAGTGAACATCTGGCCAGACCAGACATTGATTCTATGATTATGGACAATCAAACTGACACTGAAATAACTTACTCATCATCATTTATTCCTAAATTACCAAACAATCGTCATGAGCTCGATATCATAAAAGAAACATTGCAATTTAGAGATGAACATGATGCCCTTATTCATTGGCCCCAAATTGAATCTTCTTCAATAAATGAATACAATACTGAGGGCCTTTTAGACATGGCTTTCCCTTCGCTCTTTCCAAATGGCATTGCACTACAACTGCAACCTCGATATAGACAAGTTGAAATGCATGAATATATCTTGCATTTAATGAGGTTTCGTGATAATAGATTTGGAAGCCATCCAAGATTTTTATATTTTGTATTGAACCTTATGATGCGCCATTGAAGCCAAGCCCTTGCCTTAGTGTTTTCCAAAAATAATGTAGAAGATTGCATACCAACCACCATTGATAACCTTCGTCTCCATATACAACAATTTCCAGATACTCAATTGGTTGAACAACTCATGCATTTTGGAAATTCCTTGAGAGGAACCCGCTCATATTGGAATAAGTGTCATGGTGAGCTGTCAAATATGATCAACCAAATAGCCTCCCCCACTCTCTTCTTCACATTAAGTGCTATAGATACTAAATGGCCAGATTTACACCGACTGTTCTCTAATGGCATACCACCCAGGCTACAAACAAACAAAGCCCACATAGATAACATTATTAATAACCCACACATCACATCCCTTTACCTACACCAACGATTCATAATATTTTATGAAGAAGTGATAGAGAGACTCCTTTGTGCGACAGATTATTGGTATAGGTATGAATGGAAACATCGAGGGTTTGCACATGTACAAGGATTCATTTGGCTTGAAAATGCACCAGACATGGACAACCTTGACTGGGGAAACCATGTAGATGTTGAAAATGAAAAATAATTCTTTAACAAACATGTCTATGCATGGAACCCTCGTTTCCCAACTGACAGAAATAACACACAACACCGATCTTTGCAAGATGATCCATGCTTGCTAAGTACAACTAAGATATTCTCTAGAAATACACTTGTTGACTATGAATAATTAATCAATCATATTCAAAGGCACACAAAGTGTATTGAAGCAACATGCCTAAGCAGAAAGGGCCAAAATGTAGAGTGTCACTACAAAGCTCCTTGGAATGAATGTCTTTCATCTTCCTTGTCCTATGACGAATCTGGAAAGAAAATGTTTGTCCTTGCGCATAATGATGATAGGTTAAATATACACAATCCAGAAATGATTTCAATATGGAGAGCTAATATGGATTGTCAACCCGTGGTTTCAAAAAATATTGTTCTTAAATACATTGCAAAATATGCATCTAAGGCAGAAAGAAAATCTGAGAGTTGTATTGATATGCTCACACGAATATGTAGAAAACAAGCGCCAAAAAATGAAGCTCTTATAGCATACTAAAAATTCATGATCGAGATTGTTGCATACTGTGATATAGGTGCACAAGAAACATGCCATATGTTACAAAAATTGCCTCTTGTTATTTGAAATCATTCGTTTATGACACAAAATGTTGGGCAAAAAGTATTCCAACAAATCAGAACAAACTCAAGTTAAAATGAATTACAGTTGACCTATCTACATTCTTACATACAATGCCCTATTGAGATGGAAACAATAATATTAATTGAATCTGCACGTTTATTCTCATTTTCTTCCAAACGTAAAGGGTGTAAGTGGAAAGAAAGAAAACCAAAGGCAATTATTAACGTGTTTCCCCGATTCTTTGCTATTCCAAATGAGGATTCTGAACAGTTTGAAACATTTTGTTGGAGCGAATTACTTCTATACAAGCATTTTCGTGACATTGCAAAAGATATAGGTGTCACTAAAGATGATATTGTTGCAAATTGGAAGGAAATGAGTACAAAAACATACCATGTGTGGCATGTTGACCACTTAACTGATATAGAGGCTAGCCATGATGAGGAAGAGGACATTGACAATGAGATAGATGCAGCAAATACAATACAAATAAACGAATGGGAGTTTCTATCATAAATGGGCCTTGATAGTGGTGGAAATCTAAATTCCCTTGACATGCTTGGTAGAGGTGACTTTGATAATATCAACAACTGGAATGATCATATTATACCTCCACATTTACATTCCACTGCGGAACATTTCGTAAGCACAAAAAAATTCTCCCAACAAGATTCCCAATGCACATTTGAGTTAAACAATCCAACACATTCACTATCTCCCAAACAAGAACTAGCACTTACCATTGTTAAAAATCACTACAATGGAAATTCCTTCAAACAAACCTTGCGCATGATAATACAAGGAACAATAGGTACAGGAAAATCCCATCTAATTCATTGTATTAGACATGCACTTTGGACTTTAGCATCAAAACAATATAACCCACTCCTTGTTGTTGCTCCTACAGGAATTGGAACATTCAACATACATGCCTTGACTATACATACAATGCTTAGGATTCCAATAAAAGAAATGCAACCATTAAAGGGATAGTCACTTACAGTGTTTCCATAAAACATGAGACACATAAAAAACCTCCTTGTTGATGAGATGAGCTTCCTAGGACAAAAGTTACTATTGAAAATAGACAATAGATTGCATGAAGCTTTTACCCACCAACAACACTTGTGCTTTGGTGGGACATCTATCATTCTTGTAGGTGAATTTGCACAACTACCACCTATTATTGACAAACTTATCTATGCATCACACATATGCCAAATTCCTATGGGAACAATTCACGACAATTGTTACATTAGACACAACTTTTTGTCAATAGGGTGACTCCCAAACTCAAATTGAATTTCGTCGAACATTACAAAACATGTGTAATGTAGAACCAACTGAACAGGATTGGGAATTACTAATGACCCACACAAAAAAATTACTATCACATGATGAGCAAAAGGATTTTGACCAATCAATGCACCTATTTTCTACAAATGATTTAGTTAAGATACACAACAAAAAAATGTTGAAGCTACTAAATATTCTTATTGCACTTAGTGTCGCAGTAAGCACACACATAAAATCAAACATGGATAACAATGTTGACAAACTTCCCCAAGAACTCTTGCTATGCAGAGGCCAATGCATCATATTGACTACAAACCTATGGATTGAAGTAGGGCTTGTGAATGGGTCCCTTGGAAAAGTGCTAGATATTGTGTACACAGTTGGCTCTAAACCACTTGAATTACCTTTGTATGTGGTTGTACGATTTGATAATTATAATGGTCCACCATGGAACCAAAATGACCCAAAAAGTATACCGATAACACCCATATCTCTAGGTAATCGTAGACAAATACTGGTAGCCATGGCATGTGCAATTACAATACATAAATCCCAAGGATTAACCCTCAACAAAGCAACAATTGATATAGGTAAAATAGAAAGACAAGGCTTAACTTTTACAGCTATATCTAGAGTTAAAACAATTGAGGGCCTTTGGATAGAACCACCTTCTCCTTCGATCGGTATTCAAAAATGAAAAACAATCCATACACAATTATCAGGAAAAAGGAAGAAACCTGAGTACATCTACTCTCATTATAATTAGTCCAGGTACACAATTTTTAAACACAAAATTCTTTACATAGCAATGATAATGCTTTCCATGTGTACTAATTCTTCAGACTATCAACACATCCAAGTATTTGAGTGTATGTGGCAAAGAGTTTCCAATTGTTTTGATATCTTGGAAGAAGCTAATTGTGTGACCACTGTATTTCTATTGTCCACCATGACCATGAGTAACTTGCAATATTAGATTTACACATGCAATGAGCATCTCTTCTAATTGGGTGACAATTTTAAGCACATTTGGTTGTTCACATGGGTGCATATTATTATCGATGGAGACTCAATGTATGCCTTTCTCAGCAATGCATCTTCTATAAATAGGATTTTCGTTTGTTGAACAAACATGCATACCAGGGTATCTTTCCTTACAGACAGTACATGTTTGTATGCTTAACAGTGCATCTATTCTATTTCTAAATTTTTTTGATGCCTCCACAAATTTGCTAGAACAATCAGTAGCCAAATTGGTTGTGGAACCTGTATTTTGTGGCATCTGTATATGTAGATGTCTTTCAGTTTGTTGATGGGGGGAACTTGTAGAAGCTTCTAAGTGGTGAGTTATCAGCCTATAGTTAATACCTTTTACATAAGCAGTCATGCATTAATGATATAAATTCATTAACTTCCTCTTTCATTGTGTAGGACCAAAATAAATGCACAACAAAAAGCCTTTGTTCAAGGCAGTGAAGCTTTATCCAAAAAATTGCTGGTAATACAAATATATTTTCAGTTTAGCAGGTAGGTTTCACTTTTCTAATCACACTAACTTTGAGTTTCATTGTGTAGGAACAAAATAAGCAACTACAAATTTAGACAGGCAGGGAGAATGCTGGCAAGAGGGAGAATGCTAGCAAAAGTTATCCAACCTTGCTTTACACCTACCAATTGCATTTGCTTTAAAGTTTCCAAAAGTTTTTTAAAAAAAATCATATTTTTACATATCTTGCAATCATTGCATTCCATGACATAACCTCACTTTCAGGCATTCCACCAAACTGTTAAAATGCCTTTTCTATGCTTCCACATTTTGCAGAATGTTATATTTAGAATCATTGTAAATGTAGTATGATTTCTTCCTCATTGATTATTACTATGGCAATGTGGTTTTCCTTTCACCCAGCTGGTTATTTCTGTTTTCTTTCAATGTCAATGCCCTGTTTTATTATGGCAGACACTCTGGATCTCTGCTAAGTTTTACCTGGTCCTCTCTTTCAGGCATTCTATCAAACAGTTAAAATGCCCTTTCTATGCTTCCACATTTTGCATACATGTCTTGCTGAACTAGTTAATATGTTGAAATCTTCCATGGTATTGTACTGGACCCAACATATTAGAAATATGTATAGAATACCATGGAAATATTTAATGCGATTTTCAGATTTCAATTTTTCATATATCAAGCATCTTTGTTTAAAAACTACTCTTTGACAAAAAACATATCAGATTTTAAGATAATTGAAAGGCCTTGTAGAATGTTATATTTAGAATCATTGCAAATGTTAATGCCCTGTTTCATTGATTATTACTATGGCAATGTGGTTTTTTTTACCCAGCTGGTTATTTCTATTTTCATTCAATGTCAATGCCCTATTTTAGTTATATAAATAGTAAAAATACACTTCATCGGCATGCTAATTTATATAATTCTCTATCGGCGTAATCATTGCACCCCTTTTGGTGCAAGTGCTAGTTATGCCTTGGAGATATTTGTTCATGAAGATGAAATCATGATGAGAGGTGTGGGTTAGATGATGAAGAATGATATAACCATGTCTGGAGATACTAAGACTATAACTTATATGCCAAGTACAAGGTTGAATGGGGTTGAATAGGAGAGTGAAATAGTTAAAAAAAATATTCGATAAATTTTTTGCCTTATCCAAAATAGAGTTAGGAAAAACTAATTAATCCTTTGGATAAGTTCCAATTAGAAATGATGTGATGGAGAATAGAAGTAATAAAGGTTAAAGGTTAAAGGATAAGCTCATCAAATTTCTTCAATGGTCTGTCTCACCACACTCCTTCCCAAGTCAAATTAAAAGATTATATAATTGAATGGATATATTATTTATCTCATGGTTTTAAATATTTCTTCTCTAATTTGGTAAATGGTTATTTAAACCATTTTGATGTTAATATTAGTTTAAATATTACAATTTTAGATTTAGTAGATTATAAACAAGGATCAAATGAGTGTATTCATGAGTATTTTATCATATTTAATCCTCACCAACAAGGATGCACTATCATCACGTTGAATTACAAATAATAATGGTCAAATAATTCTTACTTCCTATTGAAAAGACTATGTACAACAATTGTCATACTTTAGTTATGGATTTACATGTCAATGTGAGGAATTTTGAATTGAAATACTTTAGGCGAATTGACTAACATATGGATATTCTCATGCTCCTTCTTCTTCATCATACCCTCCCAATGTTCAATAGAAAAATAGTTTTCAAATGCACAATAAAAAATAAGAAAAGGGACCTAATATCATCATGTTGTTAATGTTTCTAATATTATCACTTTGAATCCTCGACATAAAAAAGTTTATTAAACTTTAGGATCCTTTTCTTTTTGTGTTATAAAGTTTTCTTATCATTAATATGGTTATTCTTTCTCCCATTTGAACCTTAGATACTTCAAAATTTGATCCCAAGGGTTTAGTTGACAAATAATTTAATGATATTAATATTAATGGTCACTCTGCATAATTTTGTGTTATATTGAGTAATAAGATTCAAGATCTAATTGAAAATAATATGATACATGTCGATGGCTAAATGATGGGGCCATAATTCAATTGTTCCCCTAATTCAAAATTTATAAGTTTACACAAATCCTTATACAACATAAAATCAATCTAATGTGTGTGTATTTTGAGGTACACCCTTCACATGAGGTATAATCATATTTTCATGGTTTAAAGCATATTATTTTACATAATTCTCAAAAGGAAATTCTAGGCATGCTTAATGATATAACTTATGGTGTTGCATCATCTCCCATATCAATTAATATGTTTTAACAAAATTAGATTCCATATAATGATTATTGTAGACATTTTACATGTTATAGCCCATGTTTCTTGCAAAATAATCAGGGGTGTTCTTATCAACCCTTCTTGTTGATTTAAAAATTCAACAAATTCAATTGCAAGAATATGCACATTTAGGCATTTACCTCAAAATAATAAATAGAACACCCATTAAGAGTATGAGTTGCATTGCTGGTATTGGCATGGTGTGATGGTGTATAGGTGGCATTGTTGTTCTTGCCACCAAGGTTCAAACCCCGTTGGGGCGGTATTGTTGAATGGTTGTATCCGGTTCATAGCTCCGATCAAAAGCGTTTACCCCTTGAATAAAAAAAAAAAAGAGTATGAGTTGCATTATTATGATTGCAAAATTTATTTTGCAAGATCATAAATTAATTTTGCAAGATCTTCCTAATTTATGTTACATCATTCCTAATTTGTATTAGTTCCACGTGTTACTTGGTCATCTTTGGATGTAGAAAATCCAAGTGGTCCCTTCTATGTTATGCTAGTGTATAAACTACATGTTCTTAAGAATTAAGTTTTTACTATTACTAGAGTCCCATATGTGTCCTTGCTACAATTAGTTAATTTTACTTTGGATGCATTGATTGAGACACCCCAAACAACTATGTTAAGAGGGTAAAGGTGATTTATGACATGTATAAGTTCTTTAAAGAATGATAGAGGGAAACAAAGAGAAAATGTAAGTATTTATAATATCTCTATGAAAATTCAAAGTGAAAAAAATTATCCCATCATATATGATTAAGGACAGAAAAAGGTATAGTCTACAAATCCAAAAAAGCCACATATGGTGGAACCTATATTTTTTTAAGCATCTAGGTTTGGAAATATTCTTTCCTAAAATGAATTTTATGGGTAACAATTTTTTTTTTAAGACTGTAGGAATCAGTTGGGTATCCGTCCCCCTATAAACTGCAGTGCACCTGGTAAAAAAATTTCACGTGACCAGCAACGCTGGCACAAAATGGGTAACAAATTTAATAAGTGCTAAGCAAACAAGAAAACAAAAAGGCATTGTGGATAATAGATATGGATCTATAATATTTTTAAATTGAACTCAAACTAGATGGGATCTAAAATATATATACAAACAATAAACAAGTTAATAATTTATAAGAAAACACATCTTCAATATTAGATGTATAGCATGTATGGAATGTAAAATTACAAATTATGCTTCTTTTTAGTGTATTGGTAAAATATAAAACTACACGGTGATGAAGAACTTCTATACAAAGAAATTTAGAGATTTGACATGAGGATATTGAGATTAATAAGTTGGAAGAAGTTGATTTCCTAAATGGGTGCCTTGGTTGATCCTCTTTTCTTTAAATGAATTGTCAATTTTAGATGTTAGGTTTTCTTTGTTTTAACTCACTTTTAGTATTTATTCTTTTGTATTTTTCTTATGGATAAAAGATGATGCAAATTTATGGAGAGGTTGTTGGAAATGTGTGCCTCAATCTCACAGGCTGAAACCTCTGGAAGAGTAAAGTCAGTATGACATTCATTGTGTCTAGCCGACTAGCAGCTGTGAAACCTTGTAGTTTGTACAGGTCACCAAGACAATGCTTTTGTCTTGCCGACTGGTGTTGTTGTTGTGACATGATGATCATTGTAACCCTCTACCGAGTGGAGATCTTTGGCCGACAGGCCATTCTTATCAGATATCAGGGAGACTCTGGGCAACAAGTGGTGTCGGGGAGACCCTTGGCCGAAAGGCTTGCTTCGGTATGAATTCTCACGATAGCCAAAGTCTCGCCGACAGGGTGTTACACATGTGGTCATCGGAGTAACTCATATGCTTCGGTATGAAGTCTTGTCGATATGGAGATGTCTCGCCGATAGGTATTCACTTGGAGTCTTCGGGGTAACACGAAGGCTTTGCTATGAAGTCTTAGCGACGGGTGTTTGTCTTAGCGATGTTATAGTTAGTTATCGGTATGACTCCTAGTGAAAGGTGGTCTTAGGGTAACTTGGAGACTTCAGTAAGAACTCTTAGTGATAGCGATAAGTCTTGCTAATGGCAGTTCATTTCGGTATGACTTGAAGGCTTGGTGCAATCTCTTGGCGATAGCGGTATGTCTTGCCAACTATTGGACACTCTGGAATGACTTGTGAACATCGGTGTGATGTCTTGGCGAGTAGCGATAGTCTCACCGAATGGAATACTGATGTCTAAGTGACTTGAAGACTTCGGTATGATGTCTCATCAAATGGCGATTGTCTCATCGATGAGAATGTTGAGGTCGATGCAGCTTGTGAAATCGATATAACGTCTTGCCGATAGT
The DNA here is from genome assembly GCA_007258455.2 of Sequoia sempervirens. NCBI lineage: Eukaryota > Viridiplantae > Streptophyta > Pinopsida > Cupressales > Cupressaceae > Sequoia > Sequoia sempervirens. Next base: position 154,903,686 of record VDFB02086081.1, on the reverse strand, counting down.
GAAGACTCTTGGCGATAATGACGATCTGGCTTTGTGGCATCGGGGAGACATGGTTAGTGTCTCACCGACATGCGAATACATTGTGAATTCCCTTGACTGAGTGATGACCATCCTACGTGGTTTGTCCTCGACCAATCAGAGAGCATAATGGGAACCACTAGCAGTTGGACTGTTACGACCGTTATTGAGAGGAAGATTGACAGACCAGGGGTGTCATGGATATACTAAGGAATAGCAGATGTTGTTTGGTTTGATGGTTTCATGAACAGTTGGATGATCAGTTCGATGAGTGATTAGTGAATGTAATTATGAGTGTATTGAATCTTGAATATTTTGTAGCAAGGTTGATCATTGTGAATGCTGTTGTAAATTGACATTAGAGAGAGTGAAGCCCGTACTCTGTATGTAATTTCATTACTGTAATACAAAGGGGTTTTTTCTTAGTGTGGTGGGTTTTTCTCTTGTAAGGGTTTTCCCACGTAAATCTAGTGTTCATCTGTGTATGATTATTTCTCTGTTTCTGTTATTGCTTTCGAGTGTATCTTAATTGGACTGTAATTAAAATTTTTAAAGTATCGTTGCATTCTTCCCTAAGGTTTTTGACATTAGGAGAGTTGTTTTCGCACTTAGCTTTCCTTACAAGTGGTATCAGAGCCTGGCCAGTTGTGTTATCCTTGTGGGTACGTTGGGTTTTTTGAGTCATTTTTGTTCAGTGGGAGTCTTGTAGAAGTTTGGTAATTCGAATTACAGATTGAGATGGCAAGCACGTCAGGAAAGATTGAAATTGAGAAATTCAATGGCATCAATTTTGAGTTGTGGAAACTTAAAATGGAGGATTTGTTGGTTGATCATGATCTTTGGATTGCTATGTCTGGAACGAAGCCTATAGGCATGAAGCAAGAGGACTGGGACCTTGCAGATAGAAAGTCTAAGGGGCTAATAAGGCTCTGTTTGGCAGACTTCGTTCTTCTGAATGTGCATGAAGAGAAGACTGCATCTTCCTTGTGGAAGAGACTGTCATTTATTTATCAAGGGAAGTCCTTGGTGAATAAATTATTCTTGAGGAAGAAGCTGTACACTTTGAGAATGGAGGAAGGAGGGTCGGTAGCTGATCATTTAAACACATTCAATATGTTGATTGCATAGTTAACATCTATTGGTGTGAAGATTGATGAAGAAGATCGTTGTATGCTCTTATTGTGTTCTTTTCCAGACTCTTGGGATCACCTGGTGATGGCTATTGGGATTACAACATCCAATTTCAAGATGGAAGATGTTGTTGCTTCTTTGTTATTAGAAGATATGAGAAGGAAATCTTTTAAGATGGTGAATGAGGCTCTTGCTGTTAGAGGTAGATCAAAAGATAAATGCAAGAAGAAGGACAAGAAGTCCAAATCAAAATCAGAAGGGAGATCAAAGTCTCCTGGCAAGAAGTCCAAGGTGAAGTGTTGGAATTGTGGGAAACCTGGTCATGTCCGAAAGGATTGTAAAGAGGAGAAAAAGAAGAAGAAGTATTCTTCGGACAATGATTCTTCTCAGAGTGATGCAGACGCTTTCATTGCAGCCTTGGCTATGCAGGCATCAGATGATGTCTGGCTAATTGATTCTGGAGCATCTTTCCACATGACATCTCATAGAGACTAGTTCACAAAGTATGAAAAATACGATGGTGGAAAGGAGTATTTGGCAAGTGATTCATCATTGGAAATAGTTGGTCATGGAAGAGTCAGAATTCAATTCCCTGATGGAAGAGTGAAGGGAATTAATAATGTAATGCATATACCAGGTTTGGCTCAAAACTTATTTTCTATTACTATGCTGAATGATATTGGAGTGCAAGTCACATTCTCTAGAAATGGTTGCAAGATGACTAGATGCTCTATGGTGCTAGCAAGAGGTGCTCATGTTGGTACCTTGTATAAGCTTGATGCACATGCTGTGCAAAGCAATAGTGTCTCTGCCAAGTCACATAAAGCTACTCATGGAGGGAAAGAGGAAAAAGTTCCTGATAGTGTAAACTCTATGGAAGTTAAACTTCCAGCAGAAAAGACTATGCTCTGGCATCATAGGCTTGGCCACATTGGTGAGAAAGGTTTAAAAACCTTGAAGAATAAAAACCTAGTTGAGGGGCTTGAAGATTGTAACCTCGAATTCGAGTTTTGTGAACATTGTATATATGGAAAACAACACCGTGTTTCATTTTATTCCAGTCCTCACAAATCTTCTGGTTTGCTTGATTATATACATTTTGATGTTTTTGGTCCAATGAATGTTCCTTTTTTGTCTAAGTCAAGGTACTATGTATCATTCATTGATGATTATTTGAGAAGAACATTTGTATATTTTTTGAAAAGTAAATCAGAAGTGTTCATCGGTTTAAGGAATTTAAAAACCTTGTAGAAAATCAAACTAGAAGAAAAATAAAATGTTTAAGGACTGATAATGGTGGTGAATTTTGTTTTGATGAATTCGAGAGGTACTGTAAAGATCATGGGATTAAAAGACATAAAACTACACCTTATACTCCGCAGCAAAATGGAGTTGCAGAAAGGTTCAACAGGCCAGTGATGGAAAGAGCACGAAGTATGCTGAGCAGTGCTAGCTTGGAGGAGAAGTTTTGGGCTAAGGCAGTTGCTACAACATGTTACTTGATAATCTGTTCTCCAAATTCTGCTCTTGTTGAGAAAACACCTTTGGAAGCATGGTCTGGTAAGAAGCCCTCTTTAAGACATATTCGTGTTTTTGGCTGTGAGGCATATGCACATGTGTCGTATGAGAAAAGATCAAAATTGGAGAACAAGGCTGTCAAATGTATTTTTATTGGTTATAGTGTGGCATAAAAGGATACAAGTTTTGGAATCTTGATACGAAGAAGGTTCTATACAACAGAAGTGTAATCTTTCATGATCTGAAGCCTTCTTCCTTGGATCTACAGTCAGAGACAAAATCAGAAAACAAAAGGATGTAGTTGAAATTCCTCCGACACTAGATAAAGAGGAATTAAAAATTCAAAATGTACCTGAAACTGAGGAGAACTCAAGTATTTCTAATTTTTTTTTGAAGAAGAATAACCTCAGCCTCAGCAAGTGAGGTCAACTCGTGAAAGAAAGCAACCTGATAGGTATGGGTTTTTTTGATAGATTCTACTTGTTCCTATGCTTTAATTTCTAGCACTAATGAGCCTAGGAATGTGAAAGAGGCATTTAGAATGTCTGATTCAAACTCTTGGTTGGAAGCCATGAATGAAGAAATGGTATCATTAGAAAAGAATGATACTTGGAGTTTGGTGCCCTTGCCTAAAGGCAGAAAAGTTGTTGGCTGCAAATGGGTATTTAAAAAGAAAATTGGTCTAGATGGCAGTGTGAAAAAGTATAAGGCAAGGTTGGTTGTGAAGGGTTATTCCCAGGTAGAGGGAATTAATTATGGGGAAATTTTTTCTCCTGTAGCTAAGCTGACATCTATTAGATTTCTTTTGTCACTTGCAGCAGCGCATGACTTAGAGGTCGAACAAATGGATGTGAAGACAACATTTCTTCATGGTGATCTTGAAGAAGAGATTTATATGTCCCAGCCTAAGCACTTTGTGGAGAAAGGTAAAGAGAAACTAGTTTGCAAGTTGAATAAATCTCTATATGGGTTAAAGCAGTCACCTAGAATGTGGTACCAAAAGTTTGATACTTTTGTATTATCTTTGGGATTTGTAAGATCAAAATCTGATCATTGTGTGTATTACAAAGCTGAAAGTGATCAAGTTCTTATTATTGCTCTCTATGTTGATGATATGTTGTTCATAAGCAATAGTAAGTTAATGATTTCTGATCTTAAGTCTCAGTTGTGTGCAAAGTTCAAAATGAAAGATCTTGGTGCAACAAGGTATATTTTGGGGATGGAGATAACCAGGGACAGGAATAGTAGAAAACTTTGGCTCAGTTAGAGTAAGTATATCAAAACTGTTCTAGAGAGATTTTGCATGAATGATTGCAAGCAGCTAGTTGTTCCAATTTTGCAAGGAACGAAGCTATATGTTGAAGACTGTCCAAAATCTCCTACTAAGATGGAGGACATGACCAATGTACCTTATGATAGTGTGGTTGGAAGTCTTATGTATGCAATGGTCTGTACAAGGCTAGACATTGCCCAAGCAGTGGGAGTACTTAGTCAGTTTATGGCTAATCCTGGAAGGACACATTGGGATGTGGTGAAAAGAGTATTCAGATATTTGAAGGGCACTTCAGAATATGCTTTGTGTTACCATGGGAACTTGGTTGAATCACAAAGGACTCTCAACATTCGAGGCTATGTGGATTCTTATTGGGCAGGGGACATTGATAGCAGAAGATCCACCAGTGGATATACTTTCATGTTGAATGGTGGTGTAGTGAGTTGGATGAGTAAGCGACAGGCTGTAGTCACTTTATCCACTACAAAGGCATAATACATGGCAGCAACACATGCCTGTAAAGAAGCAATCTGGTTAAGACGTTTGTGTTCTAACATTGGTTTTGATGCAGGGAAAATAACTATTTTCTATGATAGTCAGAGTGCAATTTGTTTGGCAAAGAATCCTACTTTCCATGCCAGGACGAAACATATAGATGTATAGTACCATTTTGTATGAGATATGGTGGAGGATGGAAAGGTATCATTAGAAAAAGTGGATACTTTGGAGAATGTTGTAGATGCATTGACGAAGCCAGTGAACACAGACAAGTTCAGGTGGTGTGTCAATTCTATGGGCCTTAGTGCCCATGAATTTTAGTAGTTTTGTTGTGCTTTGGAGGTGCCTATGTGATCATCAACTGGGAGATTGTTGGAAATATGTGCGTCAATCTCACAGGCTGAAACCTCTGGAAGAGCAAAGTTGGTATGACATTCATTGTGTTTGGCCGACTAGTAGCTGTGAAACCTTGTAGTTTGTACAGGTCGCCAAGACAATGCTTTTGTCTTGCCAAGTGGTGTTGTCACTATGACATGATGATCGCTGTAACCCTCTACCGAGTGGAGATCTCTAGCCAACGAGACATTCTTATTAGATATCGGGGAGACTCTGGGTGACAAGTGGTGTCAGGGAGAGCCTTGGCCGAAAGGCTTGCTTCGGTATGAAGTCTCAGCGATAGCCAAAGTCTTGTCGACAGGGTGTTACACATGTGGTCATCGGAGTAACTCATATGCTTCGGTATGAAGTCTTGTCTATATGGAGATGTCTCACCGATAGGTATTCACTTGGAGTTTTCGGGGTAACACGGAGGCTTCGCTATGAAGTCTTAGTGACGGGTGTTTGTCTCAGCGATGTTATAGTTTGTTATCGGTATGACTCCTGGTGAAAGGTGGTCTCGGGATAACTTGGAGACTTCAGTAAGAACTCTCAGTGATAGCAATAAGTCTTGCCGATGGTAGTTCATTTCAGTATGACTTGAAGGCTCGGTGTAATCTCTTGGCGATAGTAGTATGTCTTATTGACTGTTGGACACTCTGGAATAACTTGTGAACATCGGTGTGATATCTTGGCGAGTAGCGATAGTCTCACCGAATGGAATACTAATGTCTAAGTGACTTGAGGACTTTGGTACGATGTCTCATCAAATGGCGATTGTCTCGCCGATGAGAATGCTAAGGTCGATGCATCTTGTGAACTCGGTATAATGTCTTGTCGATAGTGAAGACTCTTGGCGATAATGACGATCTGGCTTTGTGGCATCGGGGAGACACGGTTAGTGTCCCACTGACATGCGAATACATTATGAATGCCTTTGACCAAGTGATGACCATCCTACGTGGTTTGTCCTCGACCAATCAAAGAGCATAATGGGAACCGCTAGCAGTTGGACTGTTGTGGCCATTACTAAGAGGAAGATTGATAGACCAAGGGCGTCATGGATATACTAAGGAATAGCAGATGTTGTTCGGTTCGATGGTTGCATGAACAGTTGGATGATCAGTTCGATGAGTGATCAGTGAATGTAATTATGAGTGTATTGAATCTTGAATATTTTGTAGCAAGGTTGATCATTGTGAATGTTGTTGTAAATTAACATCAGAGAGAGTGAAGCCCGTACTCTATATGTAATTTCATTACTAAAATACAAAGGGGTTTTTTCTTGGTGTGGTGGGTTTTTCTCCCGTAAGGGTTTTCCCACGTAAATTTGGTGTTCATTTGTGTATGATTATTTCTCTGTTTCTGTTATTGCTTTCGATGTATCTTAATTGGACTGTAATTGAAAATTTTAAAGTATCTATGCATTCTTCCCTAAGGTTTTTGACGTTAGGAGAGTTGTTTCCACACTTAGCTTTCCTTACAGAGGTTAGCAAATTGCTCTCAAAAAAATTGACCAAAAAAATTCCTTATTTATTATGTTTATCCTTTTTTTTGTTAAGCCATGTTTCCTATGCTCCTCTTGTGTTTTCTTTTATCTCTTAACATTGTTTGGATTATGACTTATTATTTATGCTTCAATTATCATTTCATTTTTATGTATTTACCCTTTAACATTTAGGCTTGTTAACATGTTTTATATTTTGGATTTTGTTTATTTGTATGTTTATCACTTGTCACCTTTATCTATGGCACTTGGGTTGATGCAAGAAGTTGGGTCCACAAAAAGATCAAAAAGTGGAAGTGTTTCCCATTTTTTAGAATTTGTCACACTTAAACTAAAAATTTGAAGCACTTACACATTGAATCTTTTAAAAAAATAGTAATATAAAATTTAGTATTTTGAATCTAGTTTCTAAATATGTAATTTATTCTAATGCCCAAATGATACATATTATTTTTTAATAGTGAAACAACAGGAAAGGGAAACCTTTTAAGTTCTCACCATAAGGTTTGACACCTTTTCCAAATGTTTTTGAATATGTATATAATGTATATATGTGGATAGTGTTGGATTTCAATTGTTTATGATTTGTGGTTTGTCCTTGATGACAAAACAAGTTCTCTGATTTGGAATTCTCAGCTTGATATGGATATGGATATTCACATTGGTTGGTGATATGATATGTAGTTACATTGGTTGGTGTTATGATATGCAGTTACATGATTTTGATTCAGGATTTTGATATATGATGATGCTGACAATGTTTATCTTTTTGACAGGATGATTTTCAGTTTGATTCTTCAAGGTTACAAGTCATGGATGGTATACATTGTATACAAACACATAAGATACATTATATACATTTGTGCATTCTTAGATTGACTTTGTATACATTGGTGCATTCTCATATGGGCTGATAGTTCAAATGATATGTTTGTGCAAATGTGTTGAAGTTGTGCAAGTGTGTTGAAGTCTCCATGTGTTACTTGATGGTTCTGCATATTTGGTATATGGTGACATATCTTGGGTTTACATAAAAATGCATATTACAATACTTAGGTTTTGCCACTTATATTCATATTCTCCATTGTTTATGTGATAAGGTGAGAACTGTTGATATGAACTCAGTCGGATATTGATGAAGACCTAGTACATGGAAATATCCTAAGGCATAACAGGTATTCAAGTGGTTTTCTCCATTTCATTCCTTTGATTCTATTTGTGTTTAGCTTACTATGTTATAAGGTTACTTGTAGAGCATATACTATGGTCTTGGTTGTTCTATGCTTACACTGTGATGGAATTAATGTTAAATTTTAAAAGATCTATTGACCTTACCATTTGCATCTCATATGTTTTAAAGCTTTGAAGACCTTATCATTAGTATTACTTGTATTAAGGAATTGAAATGACCACATATGATGTCGAGCACTAAAAGTGACATAAAAAGTTTTCTATTAGAAAGTTGGGCATGTTAAAATATGTGATAAAGTTTTCTAAGCCTGAGGCTATCAAGTATACTAAAGGTTAAAAGCTTATTTTTGAAGCTTGTTAAAAGGAATTTGTTATTTCATTTTTTTCAAAGCCCTCATTAGGACACGATAGTCAGAAATTCACATGGAGAATATGTCAAGGGTTCGCAATGATTAGGTGGAATGTTGTCGGCAGCTTGAAGTGACAAAGCTTAAACACACTGGAGAATATTTGTTGGCGTCTTTCAGCAGGGTAGTTATGGAACTTCTCGATAGATCTTTATGGTATTTGTTCAGTTTTCTTCCACCGTAATCAAGTAATGCAAAAACTCTATTGATGCTTATGGGATTTGAGACAATTTGTTAAGGGAGTTGTTAAGAATGGTTTTGGTTAAGAAATCTATATCGGTTTTGTGAATAAAATCTTTGGTTTTGAAATATTAACATTAAGGATTGATAAGGGCTTAACTTTTGTTGATTATGATTAAAACCCTTTAGGGTTTCTGGACGATTCTTCTCAGGATGTAACATAAATACTCTCATTTGCTCTACTTAAACTTGTTAAAGAGTTTGTTAAAATATTCTTTAGGGTTTCTCACCTGTAACCCTAACTCGAGTTGGTTTACAGTTATTGAAACTACATACAGAGGTTATTTCACACAATGACTTTAAAAAATAACCTTCAGACATTTTTCTGTGACCTAGAAGAAGAATATGAGACTTCAGGCTTATCCTTAACAGATATTGTACAAAAGTTGTATTGCATTGAAAATATTTATAACAGTGATTCTAAGATTATTGTATTTAAAGAAGATGTTTTCATTCTCATACAACATTCTTCAATGACATGCTTATTGAAAAATATTTATAGTCTTCTATTGAGACACTAGAATTGCAAATTGCACTTCTAGGGTATTGATAGTATACTATAATTGTTATGCATTGTAAAGTTGGTGCTCCTGTATCTTGTGAAGTTGGTGCTTTTGAAATTTGTGGAGTTGGTGCTCCTGAACTTTGTGGAGTTGGTGCTCCTAAACTTTGTAGAGTTGGTGCTCTAAGTGAATAAAGAGAAAGATTTTTTGAGTGGTTTTTATTCCCCAAGAGGGTTTTCCACTTAGGACATATATTGTGTTATGTGATGATTTTATGTGTGTGATTTTTCTTATCTATATGGTCTCAATGTGTCACCAAATGCATTGAATGATTGTTAATTATCAATCTTTCATCTTTGCCAATGTTTATGTCAAAATATCATGCATAAAAGGTTTTGTTATTAATGTGGGCTCTAATATGTATGAAAGTGTAAAACATCTTAATTTCAACCTATGTTAATGTTATGTCTATATGTTTAATTCATGGTTAAAGCAAAAACAATACTGTTCATGCACAAGTCAAATCTATTCTATAAACTATCATTTGATATTTTGGTTCAAAATTCAATTAAATCCTTGGATTTGTAAAAAGTTTGTGACTTACATGAATCATTGATTCACCCCCCCTCTCAATGATTCCAATCTTCCAACAAATAGATGTAATGAGATGATTTTGAATGGAAGGAAAAGGTGGGATGAGGGTTTTGATGGATTTGTACAAGGTATGTGATTGACTTACAACTTGATAGGTGAGTCAACCATCCCTCAAACAAATTTGGAAATGTTCTATTGATGAAATACAATGATCTAACTAGGTTAATAGTGCAATTTACTATTTTGGTGCAAATACAAAAAACATAGAGGTTCACAAATAAATTCAAACAACAGAGATGAGTAGTGTAGGACACTGTGCACCTATGGTTCAAATTTGGGGTTGAAAATGGAGGACATAGATGCCCAAGGCACGAGTGTCCTTGTATATATTTGTTGAATCTATTTTTGGGGTCCTCTTATGTCAAATCTGAGCTTCAGATTCCTACCTACAAATCTGTCAAAACACTACCAAATATTTATGTAAATAATTTTTCATGGGTTGACAAGATGCAACATTTTGAATGCACAATGAATAAATTATCTTCAAGCTCCTTTCAATCCTCTTTAAACCTAAGATCTACACATTCACAAAGAGAAGAGATGTTGGGCCATTTAGGGCTTGCCTCAATCAAACCCCATGTAAGTTTTTCCACTTCCACAATGGCAATATCAATGGTAAATGGATAATTGAAAGGGAAGGAATGATGAAATCACAAAATGCTACAACTCACCACCCTTTAATGGATTCCTTGAAGGACTGAAGTCATGCACATCACCTCAAGGACTTGGACCTTTCTTTGCTTGATTGCTTGAATTCTTGAATTGCTTGAAGACTTATAAAAATGTTAGCCTTCACAAAACAGTGACAACGTGAACACACATAAACTCACATAGAATTCAACATGATATTAGGATCTTGAGTTGTTGCAATAAAGCTCTGAAAATGTTGCTCTTGACTTTCTGTTGAATGCTCTTGATCATAATTTTTCCAATATAATTTCACTTAATGCTAGATGGATCCCAAAATGATGTAATAACTAGGTATTTAGAGGAATTTATTCAATTTCCCAAAAATTAAAACCTCGACGGTCAATTTAGACACTTGAATTGCAAATATTAAATTCCACAATTGACATATTTGAATTTGGAGCTAAAATAGGGGGACACTCATGCCCTGTGCATGAGTGTCCTTGCCCTATTTTTTAGTTTTTAATTATCGGGGACAAGGTCTTAGATAAATGCAATTGTTTCCCACTTATAATTCATCAAAAAATGTTAAAAATGGGCCATATAATGCATGATTTAGGAAATTAAATACTCAACTAGGTCCAATAATTTAAGAGGGAGAAAAACATAAGGTGAAACTATCAAGGGTGACAATTTAGGATGGTACATTTAGCCCCCACTTTAGTGAGGGTATGAACTTATGCTCAAACTCACACTAAAGTAGAAAATCTATGTCAAGAGAGGTTCAACTATCCAAATGTTGAAGAGATAGGATGACTAAGGATCATGGGAGGTGAGCAAGCCCCTAAGACCCAAGATCCCATGGCAAACCGACATAAGCTCAAAGGAACACACACATGTATGATTTGTAGCAAGACAACATATAGTAACATATAATGTGGGAAAATACAAAGCATACACGATGAAAACACATGACATAACATATCATATAGATGATAACAAAATGAACACAAACATGAGGTAAACATAATGTAAACTTGAAGAAAACACACAAAGTCACACAACAAAAACAAAAGGTTAGTACCAAATATTTGAATCGATAAGGAAAAGAGACCTCAATCTTAAATTTTCTCAAATACCAAACATCATCCATCAAATAAATGCTAGCTCCCATGATGACTAGCAAGCTATGTTATGCCACATCACTCATGAAGCATATGGCTCCACTGGAAAGTAAGGTGTGTTATGCTAGGTGGCCATGTTAAAAGGCGTTCATGACTCACACCATATAAAAGTCCAATATTTGTTAGGTGAATCACAAATTCAAAGGCACATGGGCTAGTGAGGACCATTTTTCACTATGTGAGCCCCCAATACAAGGTAGAAAAATGAGAAACACCTTAGTTCTAGTGAGGACAATTTTTCACTAGGTGTGTGCCCATGAAAACCATATTGAGATTTATACTCCTTGATAACCCTAATAAGGTGATACAAAATGATCAAAATGTTATGCCAATGCCACACTAGGTTCAACTCTCATGAGAAAAGTAGAGAAAAAATGCCAAACTCGCCTCAAGGGGTGCATAAATGACAATAGAATAAGGCCAAAAAATCCAAGGATGTTATAGCAACATCATCACAAGATATTATTCACAAAAAAAAGGGGCTTTTCTCAATACATGAAAGGTGACACCTTAGGGAATATCACACATGACATCACCACCAAGAGAGGACAAGTCATGGAAAATGAAATTCATGCCTTAAGGAATACTAGCTATAACATTACCACCAAGAGGAATGCCATATGCCAATAAAGGTCACACTATCGAGGGATATAAAACCCAATATCACCACCAAAGAGACACTTACATAGATCAAGAAGGCCACACTTTGATTGAGAAGGTCACAGTTCCTAGGGGATATATGTTATCATCACTAAAAAGGGACCATTTCTTATGCAAACAATGACCAAGGGACTGTATGCCCCCCTTAAAATGTTAGTGTACTTGCTACACTGATGTTTTAAGGAGAAATAAAGGGACCCCAAGAAGGAATGAACCCAACAAAAGGCTAACTAACCCCTTTCCCCCCAAGTGTAGGTACAAAGGTGAGACAAATGGATTATGATATGCCACTCCTTGCAAAATAAAAGATGATTGCATAAAGCTAAGTTTATACTCTCATGTATGGTAGTGAGCATGTAATACTAAAATTACCACATGGAAAGGATAAAATAAAATGTATGTTAATCTATCATGTGCTCAATTTGATCCCCATAAGAACCAAATTCTCTTAATTTCTTCTTTAAATCACAACATTCATTACTAATATTTCCAAGTGTTATATGATATGAACAGTATGACATATTTGTACTCTTTCCTTTCTTGTCTTCTATGTCATGGATTGGTGGCAATGTAATGTGTCCTAGTTTGAGAAGTGTGTCTAAGGCCTATTTAGTCTTGGTTATAAGATGCAAGAAAGGTAACTTCTTAAGAGGACCGTGGACTTTATATTTCTTGGCTGGTGGAATAACTGTTTGTCTTAGAGGTGGAGGATCTTGGTCACTAAGTCCTTTGGTATCTTTCGATGGTGTTTTCTCCAAGAGGGAATGGACTTCATCTTCATTATTAATGTCACATCCTTGTTCTCTCAAAATCCTAAAGCCTTGTCCATATCCTTGTTCTAAAATGGGCGTGTTTGTAACTCTATGCTCATATCATAGGGGATTGTTGATGTGTCTTTCATGTGATTATTATTTATAGGTGCTTCCATGTGCATTGGTTGAGGTATACTTTGTGATTCACTTTTTGGATGTAAAAGAGTGAAAATTTCAAGTGGTTGTATGGTATGAGGCATGGATTGTTGATGTGGATGATTAGGCCATTGCATTGAGGGATAAATGGTTGCATTATTCTCAAGGTTACATAAGGAATTTTGTATGAATTCATGCATGCTTTCCTCATCTTGCCCCAAGATATCCACAATACGAGGACATGTGTTGGGAGGTGAAAGATCATGGATATCCTCATTTGAATTAGGGTCATCACCAAACACGCAACTCGAAACATCAACCAAGAATTTCAAATAAGTCAACATATTACCAAAATATTGAGCCATCATGATGATATAATGTTTTTACTAAGGTTTAGACTGTTATGCAATATATGACTAGAAAATAGACTACAAATCTAAGTAGAGGCTCCTGAGAGGGTTCCTGTCACAAAAATTTGGGTCCCAGAAGGCAGGATAGAGGCGCCTAGGGTGTTTGTGTCCTAGGTAGGGTTTTAGAAACTTCAAAGTATGATTTTTTAGTGTGTTGTTTAGGTTTCCCAAATTTGTATGCAAATATGTTAGAGTTATCATGCATTAGCTAATAATTAATTAATCTTTAATTGATTATTAGTCTAATTTATTCCCGTGCACTTAAGTTAAACTTAGGAGTGTTTTATACTTTATTACTTGAGCTAATATTAGATCATTATGTCTCATCTCATGTGATGTTGATACTTGTCATGATCTAATCCCTTTCTCATTTAGGGTTGTTCTCTTATAAGCATTCAACTTGTTTATGCAATTTTACTCCCTTGGTTTGCAAAGCAAAAAAAAAAGTGAAGGTTCTTTCAACATTTTAGCAATCATTCTACGACAGTGTTTGCAGCTTCTTCATGCTTCAGTGGTGTATTTCATATTCATCCTTTGTTCCTATCTTTTGGGACAATTTCACTCTTGTTGGAGGCTTCTTCAAGCCTTCACTCTTGTTTGGAGACTTCTTTAGTCCTTCAATTGTTCCTATTATTTTTGGGACATTCTTGTTTGGAGGATTCTTAGTCCTTCACATGTATTTCTCTCCTTTGGAGAGGAGTTTTTCCCATGAGGTTTTCTCCTTTTCTCCTGTTGTGAGAGATCTTTTACATTTGTACATGGGTACCTCATCAAGCCTAGTTATTGGGACCCATCTTTGCTTTCATGCATCTATCCTTAAAGTTTTTTAGATTCTCCCTAAGTTCATCTTAAGGGGGGGTGTTAGAGTATAGGTTGTTTACTTAATTAATTTAATCATATTGATTAATTAATTAAGTCACCTTTACTTTATTTCACTTAAGCTAAACTTAGGCCCTTTAATAATTCATTAAAAATTAAGTAAATTCATCCTAGGGTTTTCACTTTTAGGTTTCAATCTCTTTTCTTAAGGATTGATCTCTTTGTAATTATTAACTTCTTGTTTATGCAATTTTACTGTCTCGGTTTGTAGAGCAATATCTTTGTGTTGTTCGAATCTCTTTTACGTGACAGGTTATATTGCTTGCAGGTGATCACTGGGTTCTGTGAGGTTGGATTTTTCAACTTCAACATGGTATTAGAGCTTCGGATTTGTAGCTTCCTATTCTTATTTTGAGGGATTCAAGCCTTGAAAAAGTATTTTGATTGCATATTGAGTCAATTTGGACCTCACAATTGTGTCCAGAAGGTTCGAAATAGTCAAGATTGACCTTTGTTTCATCAATTTTGGTTATATAGCGTTCGATCCACGAGGGTTTGAAGTTTATGAGGGTTTCCAAATCCAGAGTGTACCTACAATTTTGGAGCATTTTGAGCCCAAACCGACCTCACCATTGCGTTTGGAGCACCCAAAAACCCCAAAATCAATTATCAAATCGTCGAAATTAGACACAGTGACTCTGGGAGGCAATTTTTTTCATTTCTAGGTCGTACGGCCTTGTACGACACACAATTAGAGAAAAAATATATTAAAAAACAATATACATAGGCATCGCCGTCAATTAACTATCGTCAATAACCACTAGCGGTTAATGCTAGTGGCTAGCCTAAGCGCTAGGTTTCTCCCAAACCCTTTTAGACCAGTTTTGGTATTTTTGTCATAACTTTTACATCTGAACTCAAATTTTCAAAAATGAAATATTTGCAGAAAGCCGGTTCCAACCCGATTCGGTGGTGTAGGTCTTTTTTCCTGGTTTTTTGGTTTTTCTACATTTATTTCCAGTCAAAGTGAGATCTTTATTTCTACACTTCTAGGGGCATAACTTTTGCATACGAACTCTATTTTTCAAAAATGAATAAGCATTGGAAAGGTCCTCTAGTGCTCTTTCTAGATCTATAAATTTTTTCATCAAAAATTTTACCAGGTACATTTTATTCAATTTTTTGTGTTTTCATATTCTAGTGAATTACTTGGATATCTTAGCTCCTGGAAACTTCTCATTTGTGTGGGATGACTTCTTTTTGGTTGTTTTACATGTATTTTCAGTCTTGTGTCTTTTGTTGACATTATGAGCTTCCATTGTAAGCACTTATGACTTTGTAAACACACTGAGATAAAGTGCCTCTATATTGCACTTGTATTATGGGATCTTGCACATCAATTTATGCCTTATTGTACTCACACTATGATATAAAGTGCCATGGGGGTTGATGTTTGCCTTTGTTTTTCCTTCATACCTTTCTCATGTGTGTGTGCCTTGGTTTGCACACCCTTTATATCTGCCTTTACTTTCATGTTGGCACATTCATATGTTCTTGGTTTTTTATCATGCACTACATTCAGTCATTCAGTTTTAGTGTACCTGTCATACCTCTCCCTTGTCAGCATTATGGGGGGGTTTCTACTGTTGGTGCTAATGCTTCCTTGGTTTTGTGTTGGAGTGAGCTATGTATACAGTATTTGTTCATATGTACTAGGCGAATGTAGCGGCTGGTTACCCATGCATTTTGATGAGATGGAGCACTTACCATATGGACACTCTTGCATTCCTACTTTTGGAAATGACCTTCCATTTTTCACTTGATCAATTCTTCAGACTATTGGCACTTATACCATCTTTATCTTTGAGTTCTTGATGTATGCCTTGGTTTTCCATCGGATTCGAGTAGTGTCATTGGGAGCACTCATATAGATTCTTGTCTTCTTGATCCTGATCATCATATGTTTTAGTGGAGGTTCTTCTTTTAGCATTTCAGCAATCATTCTACGATAGTGTTTGCGGCTTCTTCGTGCTTTAGTGGTGTTCTTTTTGTTCATCCTTTGTTCCTATATTTTGGGACAACATTGTGTTGTTTGGAGGCTTCTTCATTCCTTCACTTGGCTTTCATCTCTTCTTGGAGAGGAGTTTTTCCCATGAGGTTTTCTTTGTTTCTCCGCATTATAGAGATCTTTTGTTTCTACATGGGTACCTTACACGGTCTTGTTTGTTGGGACCCATCATGCATTATTTTTAGGGTTTTTAGCTAATCCCTAAGTTCATCTTAAGGGGGGGTGTTAGAGTTATCATGCATTAGCTAATAATTAATTAATCTTTAATTGATTATTAGTCTAATTTATTCTTGTGCACTTAAGCTAAACTTAGGAGTGTTTTATACTTTATTAGTTGAGCTAATATTAGATCATTATGTCTCATCTCATGTGATGCTGACACTTGTCATGATCTGATCCCTTTCTCATTTAGGGTTTTTCTCTTATAAGCACTCAACCCTCATTGTAATTACTCTCAGAGAATATCTCGAGCTTTCATATCTTCTTGAAAGTCTCTTGCTTTTGTAGCTTTTTCTTGTTGAAGAATATTGCATATATTGTTTGTAGATCTCTTGTGTGGAAGGTGTATTTGTTTGTTGTTTGATCTTGTGGCTTGTGGTTTTGTGCTTGTTTCATAGTTCTAACAAAATAGGTCTGATAGTGAATTTTTTCCCAGATTTTGTTGATCTTATGATTACAAACTTAAGAATGCAAACATGCAACAATGTTGAAAGCAAATGGTAATTTTGAAATGTAGAAACAAAATTCAAACAATAGAATCCTACAAAGAACACAAAAATAGAGATCTAATTCAAATTTCAGCCATTAAATGCAAGACAAAGGTTCCTAAGGTGTCTGTGTCCTAGACAGGGTGTCTAGAAATTCAAAGTTTGATTGCACTTGTTACTGTTTAAGGTTCCCAATTTTGTGCACAAATAGTTTTGACAGTGTAATTTTTTGCAGATTTTACTGATTTTATGACTATTGAAATGGAAAATGCAAGTGTGCAAATATGTGAACAATGAATGACAAATTTTGAATGAAAATTTTTAGGTGTAAGATGCAATGTTTGACTAATTATCATATGTGAAGTTTTGAAAATGATGATTCGATGTAATTTTGAAACAATAATATGCAATTTTTTCACTTTTTTGACCTAAATGAAAGATGCAATTGAATGCTATGATTAATTTCAAATTTTAATGACCTATTGAATGAAATTTGAATGTAAATTTGATCCAAGATAACTGAAACAAATTCTATTTTAACCTTTAATGCAATATGAATACAATAATTTGTATTTTTATGTCTTTTATGATGCAAAAATGAAACCCTAAATAAGAAATACAAAACAATGGTATGCAAAACCTAGATCTAGGGTGAATTATGGCAAATTTAAGAAGGTATATAATGTTAATAGGTTGGGTTCACTAAAATGAAACAATGGGAAAGGGAAACCTTTTGAGTTTTTAGCTTAAGGTTTGACACCTTCCCAAATGTTTTTGAATATGTGTATAATATATATATGTGGATAGATGTAATGGATTGATTTTGAATGGAAGGTTGTAGTGTTGTAAATAATCACCCATGAAAATTTCACCTTATGTTTGATCCCCCTTAAATTATTGGACCTAATTGAGTATTTAACTTACTAAATTATGCATTCCATGACCTATTTTTGACAATTTTTGAGGAATTGTAGTTGGAAATCAATTGAATTTGTCTAATACATTGCCCCTAACATAACTATCTTGGAAAATAGGTCTGTGACACTCACACCCTAGGTGTGAGTGTCCTATTTTGGACCTCCAAATTGAAATATGTCGATAGTAGGAATTTAACATTTGAATTTCAACTACCTAAAGTCGGCTATTGGGATTTATTTTTTGGAAAATTAAATAAATGCCTATAAATACCTAGTTATTGCATCATTTCAAACCTATCAAAAAGCTAAAAGCAATAAATTATTGGAGAAACTATTGTCAAGAGCAACATTTTAGAGCTTTATTACAATAATTCAAGATCCTAACATCATGTCTAATAGGGATCCCCTCTTTTAATCTCAAGGTGGTTGTTTCTCCTTATGATTTTCTTGTGGGAAAAATATGGAATCTCTCCTGTAACCTCTCTAATTCGGTGAAGAAGATAAAAGAATCTAGGGAGGGGGTTCAGTGGAAGGCTCCCTCTTGTGGTTGGTTTAAATTTAACTTTGATGGAGCTTCTAAGGGAAATCTGGGTCCTGCTAGTTGTGGGGGAGTGTTATGTGATGAGAATGGTAGGTTTGTCTCTACGGTGGCATCCCTTTGGGAACCCAAACAAACCACTATGCATAGGTAGCAATAGCCTATCATGGCCTCATTTTGGCGAAAAAATTCGGGGTCTCCAAACTTTGGCTTGAGGGGGATTCTCCTAATATTATAAAGTGTCTTATGTTGAATTATTTGCCTTCTTGGTCTATTTCCCATCTCATTAATGATTCAATTTCCATCATTAATTCTTTCAATGAGATAAGGATTTCACATGTGTGTAGGGAAGCTAACTTGTTGGCTGATGGGTTGGCTAATTTGGGAGTGGTGGATCAAAACAATTGGGATGATTTTGAATCCTTACCACTTAACCTTAAGATCATTTCCAATAATGACCAGGTGTCATGTTATTAAGGTAGTCAAAATGAGGGAAAGACTCTTTATTAATTTTTTGAGTTGGTTTTTGCACATAGAGTCTTGTCCCTGCTCTTCTCATAATTTCCTTTTAGATTTTCATGATATTATGGCCTGACTACGTAGGTTTGGAAGTACTTGGTATGGTAGGCTCACACGCTTTGTGGGTCTTATTTGCATTGTTTTGTGGTTAGTTTGCCTAATTTTTTCTTTGCAAAAAATTAAGGTGTTGGTGGTTTCTTGTTTGCTGCATGCCACCATGGGTGGAGCTCATTGCAAGTGGAGCCAAGCTCTTACGAGGACTTCCAGAGTAATGAAATTGTGTGGGAGAATTTAGAAAAGGGTGGGGTTAGCCCATATTTGTTAAAGCTCCAAGGTCTAAACCTTGAAGTGATGGAGGTTTTTGTTAAAGGGTGGAGTAGTAGGATTCTGTGTTACAAAGGCATGGATTTTAATATTGATGAGGATTTCATGGCAGAGGTGATTGAGCTTCCTTCCACTGGGAGGAAATTCTATAGAGATAGAGGTTCAGGTAAGAAATCCTTTGCAAATTTCTTTAAATATAATGAGAAGAATAAGATCAGGGAAGTTGGGAGTGGTGGGTATTCCCACAAGTCTCTCAAGTCGCTTTGGAGGGATATTTCTCTGGAAATTATGCATTACTTCACCTTGGAGGGTAGGTTTTCTGTTGTTTATAGCTACCATTTTATGCTTCTAAATCATTTTTGTCACAAGGTGTTGCTTTTGTGTCCTTTTTATCTCTTGCTATCAATGGAGAATAGTATTGAGGATCATCGGAAGAACCCCAAGAAGGCCATTCTCCATGAAGGCCTTATGAATCTCATGTTTGTTCACATAAAGATGAAGTTAATCCCTATTTCTCCTAAGACCCTGACCTGCAAAAAGGGTGTTAAAAATTTTGGCTATGAGACTTGTGATTTTGCTGCAGAATGGGGAGGGAATTATGAGGATGAGGATTCAGATTTTGAGGAGATGTCGGTTGAGGATGGTGAGTCTGAGGAATTGTTTGAAGCTTCTGAGTCCTGGTCCAATGGATATGAAATGGATATTGAGTTGAAGGAAGTTATGGTGCCATCTGGGAAGAAGAGTGCGAAGGGAAAGAAAAAGTGCCCTAGGAAAGAAAAGTCTTCTATTAAGAGGAAGGTGGAGATGTCTAATGTCATGGAGGAATCCCCTGCTTCTGGTGAAAAACCTTCTTTGGGCCCTAGTAAGGTGGGTGTAGTGGAGACCTCCCTTGCATCTAGTGAAAAACCTTCTCCGGGCCCTAGTAAGGTGGGTGTTGTGGTAAACTCCCCTATTATGGAGGATAGTCATGGCGTAGGTAAAGACCTCCTTGGGTCCATGTAGCCTATGGAGATTAATGTTCAAGGGATTGAGTGTTTTGAGTGTTCTAAGGGGGGTGACCCTAACTAGGCTCCTCTAGACTCTCCTATTGGCACAATGCAAGTTAAAGGGTGTGTTGTGAAGGAAGAGTGGTTGGAAGTCTTGGAAGACTTGGCGAATATGTTGGATAAGCATTGGGTTAAAGTTGAGGTGACTGAAGTCGATGATTCCCCTATTGAGGAAGATGAGGATAAAGAGGATCCTCAAGAGGACCTTGTTTAGAAATTTGATTCTAAAGTTGTGCCTCCTATTAATTGGGATGAGGTAAACATGGGCATGTTCTATAGAATGGTTGAGGATGGAACTCATAACTTACTTTCACTGGTTAAATGGATTTTCTCATAAGTCAATGAGCTCAATGTCTAGGCGAAGAATTGGCAAGATGTTTGTGGTGCACTGGTGCATAATAATAAGAAGGAATGGGAAACTAAAGGTAAGGTCAAAACCATGAATTTTATGCTTGATAAACTTGTTGTGGATGTTGATCGCCTTGGTAATACTCATGAGGAAAGGATTTCTTCTTTGGAATTAGCAGTCCATAATACTTTTGAGGAGAGACTTGCTAACATAGAGGATAGAATTAGCAAGATGTCTAATGATTTGAAGACTCTGGTGAGCATTGGCAATAATTCCTTGAAGTCAACTGCTAAGGGCCTTTTTGTTTTAAATGAGAAAGCCTTGAAATGGATTGGTAAACCAATGGAGTTGGGTGAAATTCATAAAGCTATGAAGGATGTGGATTGCTTGAACTTGGTGGAGAAGAATGAGGATCCAGCTCCAGTTGTGGAAAAGGATGTGGATGTTGGCTCGTGTTTGAGAATGAGGAGCAAGACCAAGAAGCAGGCTGCTATTTCATTTGAGGAGCTCAAGGATGTGATGAAGATGCATGAGGGGGTCATTGAGGAAAATTTGGCCTCAGTTAATGTTCTAGAAAAGATGTTGTAGTTGTTTTGTCTCTTTTGCTTGATCATCCTTTTTACTAATGTTTTGCTTTAGGGTTGCTAACGGGTTTCTTTTTTAATTTTTTTTGTTAGCATTTTGGTTTTTTTGGGCTACGGGCTCTTTAGATTTAATCTTTCTTGCAACTTTTTGCCTTTGTAAAGGGTTTTGGGGTCCCTTCAAAACCTGCTTTTCCTTATCAAAAACATCATGTCTAATTCAATGTGAGTTTATGTGTGTTTGCTAACCCTTTTGTAGGTCTCCAAAGAATTCAAGCAAGCAAGATCAAGACCTTAGGTGACGTGTGTGACTTCAGTCCTTCAAGGAAGCCATTGAAGGGTGGTGAGTTGCAACACTTTTTGATTTCATCATTCCTTCCTATTCATTATCCATATATCATTGATATTACCATTGTGGTAGTTGAAAATCTTACACAAGGTTTGATTGAGGCAAGCTCCTAAAATGGCCCAACATTTCTTCTCTTTATGAATGAGCAGATCTCGAGTTTGAAGGACATTAAAAGGAGTTGAAAAAAAAAAAAATTCATTGTTGCATTTGAAGACCTACATCTAAGCCTTGTTGGCCTTTGGGTAGGTTCATGAACCTATTAGCTTTCCAACATTTAGAATTAATCTCCTTTCTTCTATATTTCATTATTTTTCTCTCATTCGTTCAATTCATCACATTATTGATGGAGTGGAGAATTTATGAAACCCTTTCACACCTTTTCAAGGTTCATGAAATCTCAAAATATGCAACATGTAAACCTTATCACATTATTCCTTCACTTGTAGTTATTCTTGTTGCACATTTAGAAAGTTCATGAACTCTTTGACATTGAGAACTTTATCAACCTTTTGGTAGAATTATAAACCTATAAAATTTCCAACTCAAAAATTTGACACATTTTCTCCATTATGGTTTGAGAAGGGATGGAAGAAAATGAGGTGATTCAACAAAGGATGGTGCAATTTCCTAATTTGGATGATAAGAAAATTTTGGTAGCAAAGACTAGGAAGTGAGGTGAAGGTGTAAGGGATATTCTGGGAAGGGGAACTTTTACAAGACAACATGAATGAGTGGAAGGCATGGATGTATGAGGAAGTTTGAAAGTTTGATGCTACCAGTTTTATAAGGAAAATGGTCATAATTTATATTTTTGGGTGAACAACAAAGATGGTATGCAAGTAAGGGATGCTTAAAAATTCAATGACATAAAATATTCAAAGGAATTAACACATTTTAGAGTCTAGATGATTGGTATGACAATCTTGATAGGTTCGATAGGCTCACAAAATCTACGCTTAGATAAATTTTATAAAGAGTTAGTTTGGATTGTTGAGATTGGGTGGAAGGGTATGTTGTGAGGAGAAAGGCCAACAAACTAATAAAAAAAATAGAAGTAGAGAAGGAAAGGAGAGAATACTAGGATATACAACCCAAAAGTTTGAAACTTTAACAACATTGAAAACATAAGTGACCCAAAAACACCCAACACATAGAATTTTTTTAATTGTTATAATCTTGGACATATAGTGAGCATGCATGGATGATGCAGAGTAGAAATTTAATCAACACTATGGCTTATGAAAAACCAACTAATATTATGTTAGATTGGTTATCAAAGGTGAGCTTAATAAAAATTAATTGTAGTATAGGGGAAAAATGTAGAAAAATATACACAAAAAAATGGAGTGCCAATAGTATCTCTTGCAAATCATCTATTACTAGCATGAAATAAGACATCAAAAGCATGATCAACCATTGTAACCAAATATATTAATGAAAATAGTGAAGAAACACTGATAAAAACTCAAGCAATATACAAAAGAAGGACCTATGCATCCCATGATACATAGTCAAAAAAATCTCAATGTAACAACATGTGGGCATTACATCCTCCCCCACTAGGATTAGGATTACTCTTGGAAGCCTACAATAAGACAAGAGTAAGGCAATCTTGGTACAAAATCCTTCAAAGATAATAAGTCTTAGTATATCAACCCTTTATACTCTCACCAAGTCTATGACTCAAAGCCACAACACAAACATCTCTAAGGGTGCTTAGTCTAGGTGAACACTGACTACTAGTTATGCAGTCAACTTAAAGTCATAAAACTCCATTCTTCAACTACTATTGCAATTGAGGAAAAGATTTAACCATAAGAAACAAGGTTTTAAAATAGTACTACTACTATTGCTAGGGAACTCCATCTAGCTACCTACTAAGTGAAGGAAGGGCACATGACCCTACAACATCCACTCTTCATGAGATTCACCAACACAAGGTTGTACCTCCTATCATCTCACCTAAGATTGAGGAATTAATCCTCAAGGCTACAAGAAATACTACCTCACCTCAATGCTAACCAAAATCATGCCTCACTTCTAGTCATGGTCACTCTTCATGATATCCCTCCTCAAGTTCCACTCTTAAGAAGTGAGGATTTCCTTAAAATTCTAGTTTATCAACATAAAACTAGGGAAAAATTATGAGATCTTAGAGGAAACGATCTAGGAAGCACCATCTTAAAAGTATAAACACTCACAAAAAGTGAGGCTTACCATCCAAAAACTCCCAAGGAAAACATGAAAGGAGGAAACTAAACACAAAACATAGGAGCATAACTTCATTATACACCATAACCACACTCAACTATGGCCAAATAAAAGGTTATAAAATCCAATAATATAATGAATCCATGATAATAAAAAAATGTAACAAGGAACTTTATAGGAATCAAACACCAATTTTATTTCAAATCTAGAATACATAGGATAGCCAATTATTCATACAAGAATTGTGTCATCTACTAGCATTAAGCTAGAAGAACCTCTAAACTACCAAGGAATTCCTACAACTACTAGGCTCATCCAAATAAAAGCACAAAAAGAAATATATAAAGAATTATAATATAATAAATATAAATTATGGCTCTAGGAAAATTCACTGCCACGAAAAATTCACCAATGGAAAATTCACCGCCAACAATTCACCACCACAAAAAATTGACCAATGAAAAATTCACCGCCAAATATTTTTAAATTTTATTTGGCAGTGAATTTTCCTTCAGTGAATTTTCTTTGGGGGTGAATTGTTGGTGGTGAATTTTCCATCGGTGAATTTTCCGTGGCAGTGAATTGCTGGCAGTGAATTTTCCATCGATGAATTGTTGGTGATGAATTTTTCATATGCCATAAATAATATGTGCCACATCACTTAGTAATGCACCATCATAACCCTGCATTATGTTAAAATATAAGTGTAGCTATGTTAATCATATCTAAATGACATGATGTACACATTCATGTTATCCATTATCATGGATTTGGTGTTTACAAAACCTTTTCAAACATTTAACTAATTGTGGAGCACTAGGAAACATGTTCACAAGACAAAAGAAATAAGAATAGGGCAACAAAAGAAAACATAGTTGGTGGACTACATCAAAACCCAATTGTTTATTAGCAAATAAACTAAGGCACAATCCATTCATTCTCAAGTTTAGATAGATAGATAATAACAATAAAATTATATAAAGACTCAAATACACCTTTCTCACTAATAAATATTGATGACACTAGTACTAGGTAACAAGTTATTCACAACAAGATATCCATATACATACAATTCAATTAATAAATATTAAAGCACTTCATAAAGAATCTACTTATATATCACAAGGAATAAGTAATATCAAGCATAAAATATTTTTAATTAACACAACATCAAGAACTAGTGCATTATTTGCAAACTACTCTCCTATACATTCTGTTCTAGGCACATATTGAACATGATAGGTAACAATATTATACAATACATGACTAGAAATTTAAAACATTCTAGCACCACTGTTATAATAATAAAATAATTCCAGGGAGGAAGATGTTGGAAGAATGAGGATATGTCATTGATGCAGTTGTTGGCAACATGAGCATGAGGGATAAGTACAAGGTATACTATTACGTGTTGTAGTGTTGTCATTGATCTCAACATTGTATCTTGATGAGGAAATCATGGTGCAAATAATTTTGGTTGGTTCTAACATGCTTTAGGATGTTTGTGGAAGAAAATTCTACAAGATGGCTTGATTTAGTAAAGTTGATTATGACGAAAATTGACTAAGTGTCAATTCTGATAATTTTGTGTAACAGAGCATCTAGTTTTTGGGACCACGCTGATATGTGAATTAAATTCTCTCTATAGTTCTAGTATGTTTTTGTTGGTTGATAAAAGCGTCTAATTCCAAAATTCCATCTTGTTTTGGCCCTTGGTTTGAAAATTATGAATAATAGAAGTTCAACTTGACAAATTACAGTTAGTGCATGTGAGTAAGAGAGTCCACACTTCTTCACAGATAGGATGTTGGCTTTTTGGATTTAAGGAGATGTTGAAAGATGTCAATAGAGAGTGAATTCCAAGTGGAATAGTACTTTGAGGTATGCGTGTCTAAATATGGGTATATGGTTGGATAATTTTTGTATTAGGTCTTTTGCAGTACCGACGTACTAGGTGTAAAGGTGTGTGAAGATTAATTAAGTATTGCAGAGTTATGTGGGAGCTATTATAGGTCCATGCAAATCTATTTCAAATTTTTTTAAGGATTGAATCTTAGCGTGAAGCATGTGTGGAAGGATTTGATCCAACAAGTCATATATTGTCTATTTTATATGATACATCTAATTAGGTCAACCTAATTGATTTTATGCTTGAAATGAATATATAAGCTAGATCCTTTTTAGTGTTTGAGATATGTAAGACATGTATGTAATGTGAATTGATCATATATTATCAAAGCATTGCAAATCTAAGTTGTGAATGTTGAGTAATGTGTTAGAGTGATGCAAACGTAGAGGAAAGTAGAGTGTTAGATCTGAATCAAATGAAGTGTGTAAAGTTAGTTTATTGAGCTTCATTGTAACTATATCTCATATGTATTACAAATGTAATTGTAACAATTCAATCTAGGTTGTGAGCCACAAACTCTCTTCTATCTCTTTTTTTCTCAGTGGGCAATGAATCCACTTGGACAATGAGTCCATTTGGACACTAAGTCCACCTATAGTAAGAACTTCTATAAATATACTATAATTGGTTATAATATATTGTGAGTTAATACTCACCATTGTTTTTTCCCATATTTGGTTTTCCATGTTGAAATCTTGGTGTTCATGTGTTATGCAATGTTGTTGGATGTTTCATGCTTTCTTTCATTACTACAATTGAATATGCTATGTGGATTGAATATTTAAATATTTGAATGGTTTAAAAGAATACTGATTCACCCACCTCAGTATTTTGGGTGTTCAACAATTGGTATAAAAAATGATGATCATTTAATTAAAAATGTCAAACCAGAGCGGTGTCCATGGCAATATGCAAGAGGGAGAATAAATCATTTGCATGACATTATTTATCTACAAACAGAATTGAAAAGCAATACATGAAATAAATTGTTGGAATCAAATCTATCCTAAGAAACTTGTAAAGGGAAATACTAGAAATGTAAAAAACTAGAAATGAAATTGCTGCTAAGAAATGAAACTACAAACAACTATTATTGCTAAAATACTGAACTGTATTATTTTATGAAACTCTTCCCTCCTAACAAAAGTCTGAAAGATGAGCCTTATAGTTGTGCAATAGCTTGCTAGAAGATAGGAACATGTGTTGAAGGAAAAAATAAGTCTTTTCTCCATCTTACTGAGTCAATCTCCTTTGGCATTCCAAAACAAATATGCCTATTTTGTAGCCCCTAGACAAGCTCCAAAAAGGTGTTAGAGAGCTGAAAAAGTCATGCCTTTACCTTGTGTATCATTATAGCTCATAAAATAGCTCTTAGATGCTTGCAAAAAAGTTCAAACTACCTAAAATTGCCTCCTAAATATGCTTCATTTGTTTGCACAACCCAACAACCTACCTTAGATGCTTGGAACTACCCCCTAAACACTCTTAAATGCTATCCCTTAACTACTCATAGAAGCCCAAACTACTTAACCTCTTCATAAATGCTATCATATGTATCCTTCACTTAGATCCTACTTAGTTTTAAAAAATTTGGCACATTGGATTGGTGAAGTTTCTGATGCATGGACTGGTAAAGTTTTCTCTTAAACCACAAACTAAGTTTTTGTGAAATTTAATGGGTTTTTTTTCCTTCTCTTTTCCTAATTTCTATCAAA
Source organism: Sequoia sempervirens (assembly GCA_007258455.2). Taxonomy (NCBI): domain Eukaryota; kingdom Viridiplantae; phylum Streptophyta; class Pinopsida; order Cupressales; family Cupressaceae; genus Sequoia; species Sequoia sempervirens. Next base: position 154,876,530 of record VDFB02086081.1, on the reverse strand, counting down.
AAATCTCAAGAACCCAGATCATAATTTTTAAGATTTGATGAAATATTGACTATTGAAAATCCCTTACTTTCCTCATCATTACTAGACTCATAACTAGAGTGGGTGCTTTCGAATTTTAGGCTCACTGCTTCTCTTTGACTGAAGAAAACACTAATTTATCTAATAGATGAAACATTTTTTTGTCTCATCAGGTTCAAACACCTCACTTGCACCGGGGGATTCTTACAAGGTGTACACCCTTGGTCTCCTTATGTTGTGTAGCACAATGCTTGGGTTTGTGACATGGCTTAACAACCTCTCGTGTATTCATTAACTCTAGCGGTTGTATCGGGCATTAACAGGTCGATCTTTTGGTGCAACAACAACCATTGTTGCAATAGAAGAATCATTAATTCCAACAATAAAGTATTAAATAAGCTCAATTTCAATAATAAATCAAGTGTGACCAAGGGTCACAAGATAAATAGATAGAAAATTTAGATGACTAATTCTAGCCATAGTTGGAGGATTAAAACGTTACATTACACTTAGAATGCAATATCCACAATGAGTTAGATAGCATTCTCAAACACACCACGCAAGTGAGTCTTCTAAGAGTCCAAACATATCACATAACATAGATCATAATTTCACTTAAAATTATAAGCATGATCCATGTTGTAAGAAATTATAAGTTCAACACAACATCATCACATTACTATGCAAGAAGATAATTGCAAGGTTTTCTATGGCATCCATAATAATTTCCTTTCTACACATGAATGAGTCTTCACTAAAGCATCACATTCAAGTTAATTACAATTACAGTGCAATGATGCACGTAGTCACACCTTAACAATATTTTAACAACCAAGACTAAGCTATGACTCACTTAATCTCAAATCCAAGGTAATTCAACACATTAGCTCACACAAGGAATGATTGACATTCAACCATGCAAGAAGCCATCGACCACATAGGATAAAAATTTAGTACAACATATATCTCTGCTTTATAATTTAATAAAATAACATCAAAATGCTTCATAAAGAAAGATAATACATTTGGAGGCTTTAATCCATGTCAACACAATTCTCCTACAATGCATGATTCTATTTATAAATCGGTATACATGCTATGAAAGAGGGGGGAAACCTAATTTTAGAGAAAAAAAAGTAGGATTTACTAATGCATTCATTATTTCCACCAAATATTTGTCATAATTATCATGCATATGACCTAGTTGTAGCCATTCTTCTAACATTTAATTAATGCAATGCAACATTGCACCTAGGTTCCCACTAGAATCTTAGAAAATAATACAATTTTGGGACCTAATTCATTGACCCAAATGATCTATTATAAACAATTGAAAATTTCTTTTGTGCACTAATATAGCCAGTTCACTCATATGACATGCACTTAAATAGAAACCGGTGCATGATGCACTTTATGAAACCATTTCAATTCACTACATGAGAAAGAAATAACACTTTAGAACTATGAAAAGGTGGGTAAGAAAGGTATGTTATTCTTGCAACATGACATGCACACAATAATATTTCCCAATGCAAGGTTGCTTTAAATAAGTACTACCACCACACTATCTTATTCCATGAATTAGGCATTTGAAAAAAGCATCATCTCTTTCATAATAAAATGCACCATTCACAAGAGAACACACAATACTCAATGAATATCCAAGAACATTAACATTCATTTTTTCTCAAAGAATCAATAGTCACACTATCCTAACTAGACACCCAAAAATAATCAAGACCCCACAAGGGTTACTCAACATTCACACGAAGTAAGGAGTTAGAATATAAAGAAGAAAATTCATGTATAAAAGCAACTTATTAGAATTCACAAGGGTCCAGCTAGCCCCATAATAAGTACTACTCAAAAAATATTAGGCAAGGAGACAAATCAACAACACATGCTACTCGTAGCATGGACAAACACACTAAAGCCCTACATAAGATCATTACAACAAGCAAGACACAAAATAATGATCACTCTAAATCTCCAGAGACTCTCAACTAGGGTTCAAGTCTCTACATGTGGTAAGGTCTATGAGGCATCCTTCCTCCAAAAATAAATTTCATGGGTTAGCACACACCTAACCCTTTATAACACCATGCTAGGGAACAAAAGGAAAGAAACCTTGAAACGGTTGCACAACCACAAGCACTTGAGAAATCACACATCAAGCACATATCAACCACATCTTAATCACATGGAAAAGAACATAAAATAAAATTCCTATAATTACTTGGGCTCTAATATAAAATGTAATGCACCAAGCCACACACCTAGGACATGAGCCAAATGAACTATTTTTTTAAAAGAACCACACAAGAGTGTCTTTATTGTTAATAATATGACATTGGCTTGTCACACTACACGCTAATTCACACACAAGTTTTATATTAAGAATAATAACATAAGGAAACTACCAACATGAATGACCACCATTTTTGTAAGCAATATTGCACAAAAGAAAGGCTTTCCATTTGTGTGACAAAGTCACAAAAATGAACCTACGAGAGAGGGGGACTACACCACAATGATGATTTGGTTGTAGCCCAAAATCATGTTCTATCACAAACATAATATTAGAATATAAGATGAGGAACCATCCACCTCAAATCCCTCCCTAAACACTCTTGACACTAAGAAAAACTAAGAAAGAGTAGAGTCAACTAGGAGATATCACATCTTGATTAGATGTGAAAGCCACCACCATCTCCTTGGACACAAGGCACACTTATCAATGTAAAGGTGATAAATATCCTATCAAGGACATCTAGATATAAGGGATAAACCTTTATAAGAGGTTGCATCACTGGGGAGTACAAACCTTCCAACAATCAAAATGACAATGAGTCATTTTTGTTTAATTACACAATAATCAAAGAAAATCATGGCATAAATCTCATATTACGATACTTTATTATGAAGAGACAACATGGTAAGAGTCATTAGGTTGAGGGTAAAAAATTTCATATACAAAGTTTCCCAAAAAAATAGTTAAAATTACATGTTTAATGAAATGGAGGACTACAAAATTTTAGAGGATTATAGAATGCTAGAAGGACAATATAATACCAAGAGGAAACTAAAGCCCAAAAAGGACACTTTCTAATACTCAAGTCTCTTAAAAATGTAGTGGAGTCCCAAAAAGCTGATAGAATCCAAAAAAATTGTTGGAGTCTAAAACCTGTGTTGTAGTCATGTTTCTATGTTATGGTCCAAAATTTACACCGTCATCTTAATCAATGAAAAAATGGATGACCATTTGTAGGTCAAAAAATTAGGTAAAAGCACCAAGACTCACAAAACCAAGATTACACACACCTAGACTCCAAGATGACCATAAATGATCAGGATACCATAAGGAAAATCAAACTTGATCTCCAACACTCAAGCCAATGAAGGAGACATTGACATGAATTGGGAGGTCCATGAGAGACTGCAAAAAAGTATAATGAGATGAGAGATGAAGGAGAATATTGACAATACACCCCACTCACCCTCCAACCACAAGGAGAACCAAAATGACACCTCTCCATGATAGTTCTCACACTCAACCCAAGATTAGGAAAAACAAATACAACATGCACTCCAAATATATTATAATGGGATGTTTTCCATCACACTATGTTAATTTTAAGCCCAAGTTTAAAGGTGATTTAGGTCCATTTTAACCAAAATAAAGATAATAATAAAAACATGTAAAATGTTTTTTGTATTTGGCACCAATGTTGAAATATTATAAAAGAAATAATCATTCCATCACCACTTATGTGGGTAGTTTATAATCCATCCAATAAAGAGGTTTCAAAATAGTATTACAATTACATAAAATAATTTGAAGGTACTGAATAATCTATTTTACAACATATTGTAATAATTAGATAAATGAAGCCAAAGATTAGATAACTCCCATTGACACACCATCCAAAGCTCCTCCAAGTCATTAATAGTGGTTCCACACCAACCAACCATATGGTACTTTTAGGTCCACCCCACCATGCTAGGAGCTAATCATTTGGACATATGAACACACACTTACACAAATCAATATGACCAAATATCATATCATCCACATAACGAGCATGATCAACCATCTTAGCATACATGTCAACAATTATGATCAACCAACTGTAACATAACATGCTTAAGGGGAATACCTCATCAACAATAATTATAAGAGATAATCTGCATCACATAGCATACACATGGAAATAATAAGAATATAACACAAGTATGAACACACACATAATCAATGTCTCATCCAAACACATACATAGCTAGAGATACGTCTCACATTAGATGCAAAATCCAACAAGGGAGAATATCCTACAGGGAGGCAAGGAATGTCACTAAAATAACATGAAGGTATGGCTTTGTGGATGTAAATATGAATTTACATTAAAAGGAAAGGAGAGTATCCAAATTAAATCCACCACCGTACTTCAAGTGTGGCATGTCCCTGATGTATGCATACTAAGCTTATGCAAGTGCTCAAAGTATGCCATTGATTTAATATTGGTTCATTTATTACCTAATGAATTTATTTAATCATCACTTAATAAATAAATTTCACCCATTGTAGCCATTGAAGTCACTTCTAGACTTAGAAAAATATTGATTCACTCCTTCCTACCCCTATGCCTCAATCCTAGGTTCCTCATGCACCAAATTTCTCTTTAGGTTTGGCATAAAATCAATGCACAAAAATGGGATAACAATTTAGACATAGTCCTCGAAGATTCTAAATGAATAATTAAAATGGATTCTTCTTCCTCCCAATATAATTCATCGAAAATCATTCCCAATTTGAATAAAATAAATTATTTTTCCAATGTGAAATCATGAAATTTCTAATCCATCATTGATGAGTGCTAAAAAAATTCAACTTTTTAACTATTGAAATTTCAAAAACTAAGCACATCCTTTTGGTTGAAATGTGAACAATAACACTCTTTTGTAGTAATTTTTTCGTTTCCTAAGTTCTTATAAAATTTGGCATATCCCCGGATTAGAAGTGAACACTTTTCAAAAAAATTAAACAATAATTTAACTCAATAATAATGCAAGAAATTACATCGATAATAGAGGCCATATGCTACCACAAGGGTGGTAATCACATACATGGATTTATGGAATTGAAAACTATGAACATGAATTGAAATAACTTCAATTTTGAAGCTCGAGTTGTTGCCATTTCAACAATCACAAGGAGTTTGGAGAGAAAGAGACACACACACCTTTCATTCAATCCAAAAATATTTGCAATATTTTTTCCAATTTGAATCCAAGACAATCTATCTTTCAAACAAGTTTCCTTCAAATTTTTTTAATTTCGCCACAAGAGAAAGAGAGAGTTTGAGAGAGTCTTGCATTCAAAAATATAAGAATCCATAATAATACAAGTCTTTTCGCCTTGATTCCTTTTTTAATATTTCTAATTCTTTTTCTTTTTTTTGTATTTTATATAATCTCTCTCTCTCGCTTTTCACAAAATATGTTTTGTAAATAACTTAAAATTCCCAAGTCATTTTCTTCTTTCCAAAAGAAAATAAAGTAATTCAAATTAATTATTTTCTATGAAATTTAAATTACTAAAATTAAATTTCCCAAACAATGAATATTTTTAAATTATAGGTAAACTACTTACAATAAATTAAATATACTTTCTAATGCATTTAACTTATCAGTTTCATTTTTCCAATTTCCATATACCAAAAATGCATCTCATGCCATGAAAATCCAAGGATTCAACCTATGAACTATGATTACATGTAGATGGGGAAATAAAAAACCACAACTATAATCACGCATTTACAAGTTTTCTACAACACACAAATTCTTGAATTGGCACCAATTTGGATCCAAATTTATAGGGGAAAATAGGGTTTATCTCACACTCAAATTGAGTGTGATGTTAAAAAATGTTAGTATAAATAGTGTCTTTATCTACCTAGTTAGCTAATCACCTATCTAGGATTGACCTATTCACACTTAGCTTAAGTTTACTTAGACTTCTTTTTCTTTTTATCTCACTCCATAGCATTGAAACCTGTCCTCATGACTTGAGACACCTATTGACACTTGCTCACCCACTTATCAAGTGAGCTCACAAGTGTCCCACCTATAGAGGGGTAGTTAGTAGTTTAGTCCTACCTTCCCACTTCCTCATCCTTTCCTATATATGCAAGGCTTGATCAGTATATCACACACTCTCCATTTGTATTTGATAGGAATACTATTGTGCTCATTTTGTTCACTTATGAAAGTTTATTTCACGCTCTTGATCTTGGAATTCTCCAACATGGTATTAGAGCCATGAGAGCATGTTTCTTTTCACATTGAGGTGATTCTAGGACTTAGCCCTATCAATAGAGTGTCATAGAGCCAAACGGTCAACACTATCACATCTAAAAGGCTTGGAAAACAAAAAAATACTTTTCATTTTGTCAATTTTGGCAAATTTTTATTTTTTCAAATTTTGTCACTTGCATGTTGTACCAAAAAGTTGTAAAAAATTGACAAACTTTTTTTTAAAATTCATCAGAATTTCACAAGGATTCTAGATTTGTAATCAATTTTATGTTTTGGAAATCCAAAATTTTCACTATTTTTAAAAATCTCCGCACGTTATAAATGAATGATTTGTCTTCCAAATTTTATACAAGCTTGTAATTCTTGTTTTGCATCTTTTTGGGGGGTCCACAATCAGATATAATATAATTTTAGGTGGTTTAGTAAGTCACAATTAAAGTACCTTGTTGTGTTTGCATTATGGATCCAAAAATTGAATTGTTAACACTACATAATTTCCACACGTGGAAAGTCAAAGTGCAACAATTACTTCAATCTAAAGGATTATGAAAAATGATCAATGGGAAACAAATGTAGTTTACTAGAGAGTTTGAGTAGTTTACTTATCAAAACAAGTTAGATGAAGCAATGTGTCTAATAGGTCTTCTTGTTTCTAACAATTTGAAATTTCACATTTCTATTTGTATAGCTCCTAAGCAAATGTGGGAAAATTTTGAAAATCTCTTTGGTAAAATTGGTGAGTTCAAGATTCTAGAATTAGATGCATAATTGACAACATTGTCTCTTGATTCATTTCCATCTATTGAATACTTTTTGGTTCATTTCAAGTCTTTTCTTTCTAGACTTCAAGGTTGTGGTAAAACAAAATAGATAAGGAATATGCCTTCTTGATTTATCAAAGCTCAAAGGTCCTTATCAAATGTGTGCTTCTTCTTTCTACTCTGCAATGGATGTTCTTGGAACAACACATGTAATGCCTTATTTTGAACAATTTTATGATAGGATCATAGGAGAACAATAAAAATTAATCTCTATGGATGCTATTGCCTCTTTAAAAATTCAAGTATTAGTTGCTCAAACATCTAAGGGAAAGAAATAAACTAAGGATAAAGCTCAAGGATCAAAATTAGGTACTTCATTGTGTGATATCAAAATGTTTAACCTATTCTAAGCAATTAAAATGCAATGGAAAAACATAATGAAACCCCTCAAGATTAGCCTAAGGAATTTCTAAATTGCAAAGAGGAAAGTGTTAAATGAAGACAAATAGATATACCTTCCTTCTTGCAGCTGAAACTCCTTGGTTGGCTCTTGATTTGGATTGATTTGTATGCTCCTTGATGGCTCTTGATATGGCTAAATGCAAGTCTTGACTATATCCTTGAATGTAGATGCAAATGGATGAAAGTTGATGGCTAGATGAGTGCACAAAATGGCAGCATTTAGTTGCAAAATGGCTAAGTCCTTGAAATGCCTTAGAGGAAGGTGTATTTATAGAGAAACTTGAATTCTCTAGAGAATTCAATGGTTGGGATTTATCCAACAAGGCCAAGATGAAGGGCTAAGGTGAGTTGAGGACTCACAAGCCCTCACATTTTGACATGTGGAATGTGTAGAGGATAAAGGTAGGATGATGTGTAGGTGATGTGGAAGAGAGGTACATGATGTGGAGGAAGGACAAGTACCTTCCAAGTACTTTGATGTGACCTTTCAATGATCACATGGGGAGAGGGAAAGCTTTGGGAGAATAAAAGTGAATTAAAAATTCACAATGATTGGAAGAATCTAGTGGATAAGACAAGGTTCCCAAAAGGTGGGAATTTGTCACATGTGACTTGATGTGACAAGTCAAAGGTTCTAGAAGATGCATGGGAAAAGGGGATTTTAGGAATAATAAAAGTGAATTAAAAATTCACATGGGGAAGAGAGGAGCCTAGGGTGAATAAAAAGGAATTAAAAATTCTTGGGGGGTGGGGAGAGTTGACCAAGGTACTAATTAGGTTTAACTAATTAGTAATTAGAGGATAATTAGGGGTTAATGTGGATTAGAAGCCAACTTGCAAAAGTTGGGGGATGTGACACATCCTAATCAAGGATTAGGCATGTGCACATTCTTAATAAAGAGATTAGGAAATGGATTAGGATTAGATGAAAATGACATGTGAGGAATTAAATAAATGTAATATTTATTTAATTTATTTGATGAAAAGGGGATTAAGGAGGGTAAGGTATTTAATTATTAACTAAATACCTTAGGGATTTGGAAGAATTAAGGATATTAATTAAATAATAGTAATATTACTTAATTAACTTGGATAAAAGGATGTTTAGATGAAAAGTGATAAATTTGGATAAATTAATTGTCCAAATTTGGATGTCTACATTTTGCCCCTCTTTGAGATGGTGTTATGAAGTAGCATCATTTCAAAGAATATTAAAACATAGAACCTAGAAGGGGATGGTTAGATTGGAAAAGATGCCCCAGTCATCAAAGGGATGACTAGGAAGAAAGATGATGGGGGTGAAGATCAAGGTTAGGGAATTGAGGATGCCCCCTCGAGAGGACATGTGGGTGCAAGAGAACATGGATGTGCTCTCGAAATGGATGAGATGATAAAATGGGAGATGAGGAAGAGGATGCAAAGGGATGGATATGAAAGGATGAAAAGGCGACAAGAGGTTGGGAAACAAAAATGGATGCAGAGACGAAGAGAAATGTTGCCCCATCAAGGTTCAAGCCAAAAGGGGTTGAGGATGGATGGAGTGTTGTCAATGAGGATAGGGAAGGATACATCCCAAGGATGGTATTGATGAGGGAAGGATACATCCCAAAACACCACTAAAGGATAGGGAAGAGTACCTCTCGATGATGATGATGAAAGTGTTGTTGACGAGGGAAGGATACATCCCAAACAACACCGAAGGGATATGGAAGAATAAAATGGGATGATGATGATGAGAATGAGAATGATGAGGATGATTGGATCAAGGCTTGTAACAAGACTGGGAACAAGACCAAGGATATGATTAGATGATTGAGGCTAAAGGGAATGGATGGGGGATGCATGCAAGATGATAGAAATGAAATGCAATCCTAATGCAATTTGCCATCTTCGGAGCACTGATTTTTGCTATAGCATAAGACACCAAGTGTCAGGGTATGTCGAACCAAGGCGTATTAGTGTCTAATGCATGAAACAAACACAACAGACAAGAAGGCTATCCCAATACCCCAAAGTCGCCATGACTTTGGTTGGGCTAGGTATTGGAATAACCACAAGCACATGAGGATGCCCCAGCGTAACACAAGACCACAAAGATCTTGGTGGGTACTACGTGGGACAACCAAGAAGACACAAACAAACAAAAGATCAAGATATGCCCCTATGTGGACTAGTCAAAGCACACCATGATATGATGGATCAAGGCGACCGTGACAAGTGATGATAGGGAGCTCAAATGATAAACAAAAGCCAAAAGTATCAAAAAATCGCAATCAATTTCAAATGTCCGTTGCCATAGGATCAAGGGGATGGATGGGATTGATGAGGTCTGTTAGGAAGGATGCATCCTGTTGAGACCGATGATGGTTACTAGACTAAAAGATCGATATGATGCAAGGTATTTAAAACTGATTGGATTTGTTGATACAAATGGATCTTGTTTGTTAAGAACCAGCTAGATAAGGGCATAGCTTGATGACACGACACAAGGGAGACAAGACATGAGACTGACACACCCTAAAGACCTAGGGGCTTGGGGGCCGATCAAAGATTAGCCTTGCCTATGTAAAAGCGCAGAGCCCTCGTAGTTCGATAAAAGGTTGTCGACTGATAATGGATGAAAGTAGAAAGAGGACGATGAAGACTGATGGTGGATGACAAGGACCAAAGAGACAAAAGAAAAGATTGACGATAAACGATAAAGGAGTGGACGGACAGAGCAGAAAGACCGACGCTAGATGATAGAGGAGCAAAGTGGACAATGAAGATCGATGATGGAACCTCGGGGGATGATCAAATGATCGACCGCAATAAAACAAAGAAACACTTTCTCGTTCGGCGAAGACAAAATCATGATAGATAAAGATAATGTCGAGATAAAGTCGTCCACGTCGGTAAATCGGCTCCGTCGAGATAAACATTAGATTAAGATAAATATAATAACGGTCGTCCGCTTCGAGATGAGATGGGTCCTCGAATGTCCATCTTTCGAGAGATAATATAAAATAAATAAAGTATTAAAAATGTCGAAATTAGAAAAATCTCCGCTTTCCTCATGTCGCGATAAAGATCATACTTGTCAGTTGGATAGAGAAACCTCGAATATAACAAAGATGTCGTCGAGATAAAGAGATCACGTCATCGAATAAAGGAATATAAAGGATAGAAGAATCGAGAGGATGTGGATAGATAAAAGAATAAGTTAGGAATGAAAAAGTAATGCAAATATCATCGTCGAAAATAAAGACCGAGAAGGATGTGATAGATAGATAAAGGATAAGTTAGAGATAAAGAGATACCGAGATAGATAGATAAAGATAAGAGATAGAAGATGTCTGGAAATCTTGTGAAATGAATAGAGATCTCACGTTAAGAAGGCGAAAAGAGAATAGATGGATAAAATAAGAATAGAATCAGAAGGATAATGCAATCGTCGTCGAGAAGATAGAAAAGTCATTATGATAGGTAATCAGAACCTAAAAAGGCGTCATCTCACTCTAGATATGTCATATATGATGAGGCATGAGGGATGGAAGACGAGTGGATGGGAAAATGAGATAACTAGAGGAGGATAGGATGGGTGACCAAGGAATACAACAGAGCATGGATGAAGGGAATGTATAACAAGAGGTGGCTAAAGCATGTATAGATAGGTGCCCCTATTTTGATCAAGATCACAAGAAGGATGGAGGGATGGGAGATAAATGGGATATGATGGTAGGATGTGGAAGATAGGTGGGATGGAGGGGATTACGGGTGCATAGTTGGAAGCATAGTAGGAAGCGTAGCAGATGGAGGCAATGCATATCAAGAAGTTGCCCCCAAGTGCAGATGGGGATTTACGGATGACGCCTGTTTGCCAGGTTTTCATCATGGTACTTATCTAAGGTGCTTGTTTTCCAAGTTTTCACCATTGGACGAATTATTTCTCTTTACTATTTTTTTTGTTGTTGGATTTTTGGATTTTTTTTGACTTTTTTGAATTTTTGTGGATTTTTTGACTTTTTTGGATTTTTGTGGATTTTTGGATATTATGCAAAAGGAGATGAGGATAGGGGGGTGGATAAGAGGATTTAGAAGACATGCGATAAGTATATGGATGAAGGACTCAAGCATCAAGTTCTATACGAGGCATTAAGAGCCCTTGTTCAAGTTGACTATTGGATGTTGGTACAACCTTATTAGGATAAATGGATTATGCATGAGGATGAATTAGAGGGATTTGATGGGGGAGATACGTAAGGTAATGGGTGGGATGTTGGAAAGGGTATGGATAGAATGATGGGGTGGATATGTGATGGGGAGATGTGTTCAGGACCAACATTGGCACATGTGGTGGTGGATGTGAAAAGATAATAGGATTAAGGGATGGAGAATGTGGGGATAATGGAGGAGATGGAATGGTGAATTTCAGGACATAGGGACCCAAAATAGACTTAGGAGATGAAAGGGGTGTATGATTACCTTTTGGATTAGCGACTTTGGATGTTCTTACAGATTTTTCATGGGATGGCATTGCATCTTTTTTCTTTGGGATCCACATGGTTTTGATCTTTGCTTTGGTGGGCCTCTGTGGCCTATGGATTTGATTTGGATTTAGATTTTTCTTCTCTTCACCATGTCTTTTAGAGGGGACATGAGGAGCCTGAGGTTCATGTGGATCTTTAGATTTAGGCATTTTTGCTTTGGCATCCAAAGTGCTTTTACTAGCAATGGGATGGGTGCCAGGAGATGGATGATGTGGAGCGATGGAGGTAGATTTATGAGGATTATGTGTAGATGGAGAATGCGTAGGTATGTGCCTTTGTTGATCCTGATTAGGGGAACTTCGAGAGGGATGTTTATGATGGATGACATGAATAGGTGTTGGATGGATGAAAGGATGAGATGGAGGGGTGATCTTGGGATATACGGACCCAAAGCAGACGAAGTGGGTGGAGGGACATAAGAACCCAAGATGGATGGAGTAGATGAAGGATGGGAGATGGTGGATGGAGGGATGTAAGGACCCAAAATGGATGGAGCAGATGAAGGAGGAATATGGATGGTTGTTTTGAGGCGATATGATAGAGGAGGAGGGATGGTAGCATATGATTTGGTGGAGCGATGGAAAGAGCCTATATTTCTTTTGGAAAAGGCTCATTGAGGACGTCCAGAGGTTGTACCAACATCTTTAGATTGTGAGTCTTGGGAAATAGGTCCAAGAGCTTGCATGCAAATTTGTTCTTTGACTTGGATGGGCTCCAAAATATCGTGCTCATGAAGGCCTAGACCTTTTCCTTGATAGTTCATTTTCTTGAGCATGCGATCCATGATAGGATTTGTGTTATTTTGAAAACATGATGCAAGTCCATTATTAGGTGGAGGATGATAGGTGGTATATACACTGTGTTTTTCTTCTGTGAGGAGGCCACCATGGAAGAATGTGAGAGAACCAAGGGGATATGCAAGAGGTGTGGGGATAACAGTTTTAGGCGATGATGGGGGATCACGAGAGGGAGATGATGGGATAGCAGCATTTGGATGGGTGGTATCAGGAGAGGGATCAGGGGGTATGATAGGATCTGGATTTGTGGTAGTGGGCTCATGCGATGAAGATGGAGTGGTTGAGACAAGGGGATCATGGGGTGGAATGGATGGGGGACTGTGATCTTGAGGTGAACTAGATAGGATGGTAGGATCTTGATCTGGAGAAGGGGATATGTTGGCATGCTTTGGATTAGACTCTTGGCATGACGCATCTTGTGTGGATGGAAGGATTACAGAGTGTTGGAGAGACTCTTCAAGTTGGGGAGATGGAAGGATGGAGGATTCGATGTAGTCATCATAATGGATTTGGGCGTCATCGATGGGTTCGATGACTCTTGGAGTAGGAGGTGGATGTTCAACGGATTCAAAGGATGTGATGATAGGAGATGGGGGTTCAACAGATTCAGAGGATGTGATGGTAGGAGATGGGGGTTCAACGGATTCAGAGGATGTGATGGTAGGAGATGGGGGCTCAGTGGATTTAGAGGATGTGATGGTAAGGGATGTGATGGGTTCGATGGTTTGAGTGGTGCTAGGAGTGGTACCATCAATGATAGGTGTTGGGTGGAGAAGGGTCTCGTCTCTAATGATCATGGATGATGGGTTGGGATGGCATGTTTCCATAACTTGAAGGTGTGGAGTGGGAGATGTCTTCTTTGTTATAAGTCCTTGGAGAACTTCTGGAGTGAAGAACTTGAATGCTCTAGGCTGAGATGGCATGGTAGGAGTGGATGAAGGATTATGGATTGGTGGACTAGGATTAGATGGGGGAACGGGATTGGATGCAAGACTTGGAATAGATGGGGGAATGGGATTGGATGCAAGACTTGGAATAGATGGGGGAATGGGATTGGATATAAAACTTGGAATAGATGGGGGATTAAGATTAGATGAAGGGTTAAGAAATGGTGAATTAGGACATGAGGATGCAGGTGGTGGATTGTAGTACGGGTATGGGGATGGTGGATTAGGATGGGAAGATTGAGGTGGCGGATGGAGATATTGAATTACAGATGTCAGATTAGGATAAGTTGATGTGGATGTTGGATTAGGATACGAAGGTACGAATGTAGGATTAGAGTGAGCAGATTGGCATGGAAGATTAGGGTAGTGGGTATATGCGAATGAAGGATTTAGATAGGAGGATGTGGATGGGGGATTAAGATAGGGGTATTGAGATGGTCGACAAGGATAAGAGGATGCGGGTGTTGGATAAGAGGATGATGTAGATGAAGGGTATGATGGATATGACAGATATCCCTTGTCAAAGGTAGCATAAGCAACATGATTAGGCATGGATGAAGACATAACGGGATAACTCGAGGGGGTGATTGGATTTTGGAAAGTGGGTGGAGAAAGCTTACTAGTAATGATAGTGTTAAGGGGATCTATGTCACATTCTTCTTGATCGACAAGACTTTCGTTATCGTTGTCAACGTAATTAGGGTTTCCCTTGACCACTATTGATGGAGGATAAGGATTCATGACAATGAAAGGATAAAGAAGATGGATCAAAGATTTTGGATGGGAATGGACTAAAGCTCAACTCGGGATTTTGCTCAAGCTCAGAATGGGAATGGACTAAAGCTCAGATTAGGATGATTGGATGATGTGATGGGATTGATTCTGACGATCGACACCAAATCTGCTTCAAGATAGAAGTAGATTGATTGGGTCGAAGGTGATGTGATTGGATTGGATTGATCGATGATTGATAATATCGACTGATGGATAGGATAAGATGACGAAAGAGGATACAAATCCCGTTCAGAGATTATCTTAGATGACTTAGGATACTGATTGATTGGATAAAAGGATAAATGGATGATTGTAGCACCGAATCCACCTTGAGATTGAAGGTGAATTGATTGGACCAACGATGATGATTAACTTAGGATGGATGATAATCCTAAGCAAATGTTGATGAGGACGATCAGATTAGACACTTAGGTCAATTTGGATAATAACCCGAGATGAAGTTCAAGGGATTGGGATGGGGGAAATGATGATTCGATTGGAGAAATGGATGAAAGAAAGTGGATGAACAAATACTCAAAATGAGTAAATGATTGATCGGGATGGATGAATGATTATTTGGAACGAGTAAATGACTGCTAAGAATAGATGAATGATTCTCAGAACGAGAAGATGAAAACTCAGAATGAATGATAGATTACTCGGAACGAGTAGATGATTGATCGGGATTGTAGAATGAGAGTTCGAAATGATTGAAGGTGGTGTGAAATGGATGAATGTTTACTCAGAATGGGTAAACGGATGCTCGGAACGATAGAACGAGAGTTCAGAATGACGAAAGGAGGTGTGAAATAGATGAATGTTTACTCGGAACGAGTAAACGGATGATTAGAACAATAGAACGAGAGTTTAGAATGATAAAAGGATGTGTGAAATGGATGAACATTTACTCGAAATGAGTAAACGAATGATCAGAATGACTGAATGGGAGTTTGGAATGATGAAATGCGGTGTAAAATGGATGAATGTTTACTCAAAATGAGTAAATAGATGATCAAAATGATAGAACGAGAGTTCAAAATGATAAAAGGATGTGTGAAATGGATGAATGTTTACTCAGAATGAGTAAAAAGATGATCAAAATGATAGAATGAGAGTTCAGAATGATGAAAGGATGTGTGAAATGGATGAACGTTTACTCAGAACGAGTAAACAGATGATCGAAAGGATAGAACAAGAGTTCAGAATGATGAAAGGATGTGTGAAATGGATGAACATTTACTCATAACGAGTAAACGGATGATTAGAATGATAGAACAAGAGTTTATAATGATGAAAGGATGTGTGAAATGGATGAACGTTTACTTAGAACGAGTAAATGGATGATTAGAATGATAGAACAAGAGTTCGGAATGATGAAAGTATGTGTGAAATGGATGAATGTTTACTCAGAACGAGTAAACAAATGATCAAAATGATAGAACAAGAGTTCAGAATGATGAAAGGATGTGTGAAATGGATGAATGTTTACTCGGAACGAGTAAACAGATGATTGGAATGATAGAACAAGAGTTCAGAATGATGAAAGGAGGTGTGAAACGAATGAATGTTTGCTCAGAACGAGTAAACAAATGGTTGGAATGATAGAACAAGAGTTTGAGACGATAGATGAAGGTTTGAAATATATGAGTGTTTACTCGGAATGGGGAAACAGATGATTGAAAAGGGAGAACAACTGTTCAGAATGGATGAATGAAAGGTTGAAATGACTAAACCTCAGATTAGGGTTTTGGTTAAGCTCAGATTGGGATTAGATTAAAGCTCAGATTAGGATTGGGTTGAAGCTTAGAATGATTGGAGGATGTGATGGGATTGATTCTACACCAAGTTTTTGGGTTTAAAGAATGTAAGGTGCTGACAATCAAATTTTTCCAGATTTGGCAATTTTCAAAAATTGTCAAATTTTTCCATTTTAGGAAACCTCACGAACGTACTTTTGAGAGTTCAATTTTTTCCCAAAAAATACCCAAAACAAAGATAGGATGAATTTCCAACTAATATCCCAAATTTGAGACATGCATTTTGAGTTATAGACATAATTTTTCAAAATGCTAGAAAAAACACTAAATTGTGATTTTGAGGGTCAAGATGAAAGTTTGAGGCCTCGAAAATGTGGAAAAATGGGGTCCGAGAAATTTCTAGTGAGTCGGGGATCCACATGCCATCTCATAACGCAACCACCCGTAAAATTTCAGCTCAAATGGACACCCAAGTCAAAAGTTATGGCCTCCAGAAGTTTCGGCATAAAAATCAAAATTCTTAAAATGAAGCCTAGATGATTGGGATGGATGATTTGATGCTTGATATGGACTCTAATGGTGTTCTAAGTGGCACTTATGTGATTTTGGTGATGAAATGATGACTTTCAGAAAATTGTTGATAACGGCAAACGGGTGCTCAGAATAGATGAATGACTCTCAGAATGAGGGGAAGAAGATTCGAAATAGATGAACGAATACTAAGAACGAGTGAATGAGTGCTCGGAATTAGGATTGGATTGAAAGATATGATGGGATTGGTGTCACTGGTTAGATTTGGGAATTAGATATGCTTGTTTTCCAAATTTTTCATAGAGGGGCGTTTGTGCCCTCCTGGGGCGTCTGTGCCCTATTGGGGAGTCTATGCCCCCTCTTGGGGCGTTTGTGCCCAACTGGGGCGTCTTTGCCCCCCTTGGGGCATCTGTGCCCTACTGGGGCGACTGTGCCCCCTCCTGGGGCATCTATACCCTACTGGGGCATCTGTGCCCCCTCCTGGGGCGTCTGTGCCCTCATAGAGGGGTAGATTCGCCCCTTTTCAGGGAAAATTCGCCCCACTGTGGGGTGGACTTTTTAAGTGGGTAAATGGGCTATTAAAATGAAGAGACAGGCAATTGGAATGGGGTGTTGGATAATCGGATTGAGGAAATAGATGATCAGATTTGGGAAAATGATTGGAATGGATGAATGATCAAGCACTCAAAACTAATGATTGCTTAGAATGGATGAATGATTGAAAGCTCAAAATGAGTAAATGATTGATTGGAAAGGATGAACAACTCTCAAAATGAGGAGATGAATGCTTCGAATGGATGAAAGATTACTCGAAATGAGTGGGCAGAAGATTTGAAAAGGATGAAAGACTACATGGTCAAACAGATGTTGGAATGGCCAAACAAAGGTTTGGAATGATAAAATGGAGCTTTGGAATGATAAAACGGAGGTTTAAACTAATCAAATGGGGGGTTTTGGGAGACTTAGAGTGACGAAACAGAGGCTTGGGATGATGAGATAATGGTTGGGAATGATTAAATGATGGTTTAGAGGCTAAATGGATCCAAATGGGCCGATTTCAGATGTTCAGGAGGGCAAATTCACCCCTTTGCAGTAAATCAGGGGCGTAATCGCCTCACTGTGGAAAATCAGGGGCGTAATCACCCCACTGCGAAAAATCAGGGGCATAATCGCCTCACTGTAGAAAATCAGGGGCATAATCGCCTCATTGCAGAAAATCAAGGGCGTAATCACCTCACTACGGAAAATCAGGGGCGTAATTGCCCCACTGCGGAAAATCAGGGGCATAATCGCCTCACTGCGGAAAATCAAGCGTGTAATCGCCCCACTGCAGAAAATTCGGGACTTGGTTTGATGACAATGACTATGGCAAGGACTATAAAATGACAATGATAAGGCCAATTTGTCAAAAATTTCACTGATTTCTCACAAGAAAACACTCTCAAGCAAACACAATCCTATGATTAGTGTTAAGGGTATGGCCAAAGAGGTCTTAATCTAGGATGCACAAGGTGTCTAGGGAGTCCTCGATATACTCTCGGTATGTGGGGCACAACCGTGAACACCAGCCCGTCACAAGCATGAGTCAGGAACCCCAGCGAGATACTGAAGGGCTTGGACTAACTCTTCACGTCTATCTAGGTATCACCCTAGCTTCGACGCTTTGCCAATTACGACGTGACTGGATTGGGGTACAACTTTCGCTCTCCCCCCTTTATATACCCCGCCGATACACATGGTTGGAATCATCCCTTAGGGTGATGAAATCCCCAAGCAGGTCCCACTAGAAAGAAAGCACTAATTGTTTCCCACTACTCCCCAGGCTCACATGAAGTGCAAGGGGAAAGCAAAAACAAGCTAATGCTCTATTTGGGTAACAAAAAGAATAGACACAACAAGCACTGAATATTACTCCCACTAATTAAACTATGTTCTTAGATTAAGCCGAACAACAAGGATATTTTAAAAAGTTTGAGCGAATAGATAGCCCTACAAGAAAATGTTAGATGTTTTATCTCGCTTTCTTCATCAACTACTCAAAAATATGTTGCAAAAAGTTAGCAAAAAACACCAATATCCTTGCAAGAACAATGTTAGGGGGTTAATACTTGAAAATAGCAAAAAATTGAAGCCAAAATGATAGTTTTACCTTTCAAAATGTGTTGCTTCGCGGTGACAAGGGGTGCAGTTGCCCTTCTGCAGTAAATTAGGGGCGCAGTCACCTCACTACAGAAAATCAAGGGCGTAATCGCCTCACTGCAGAAAATTAGGGGAGTAATCGCCACATTGCGGAAAATCAGGGGCGTAGTTGCCTCACTACGAAAAATTAGGGGCGTAGTCACCTCATTGCGGAAAATTAGGGGCGTAATCACCTCACTGCGGAAAATCAAGGGCGTAGTCACCCCACTGCGGAAAATCAGGGGCGTAATCGCCTCACTGAGGAAAAAGTGTTAGCCAAAAAATAATTTTCAGCTTAGGGGGCGTAGTCACCCCACTACAGAAAAAGTGTTAGCCAAAAATAGTTTTCAGCCCAGGGGGCGTAGTCGCCTCACTGTAGAAAAAGTGTTAGCCAAAATAATTTTCAGCCCAAGGGGGGTGTAGTCGCCTCATTGCAGAAAAAGTGTTAGCGAAAAATAATTTTCAGCCCAGGGGGCATAGTCGCCTCATTGCAAAAAAAGTGTTAGCCCAAAATAATTTTCAGCCCAGGGGGCGTAGTCGCCTCACTGCAGAAAAAGTGTTAGCCAAAAATAATTTTCAGCCCAAGGGGGGCGTAGTCGCCACCTGCAAAAAATCAGGAGTCATCCATCCCACTGAAAATCGTCAGGGGTCGCCTAATCGCTGAAAAATCAATCAGCCCGCACGCCCCACTACGGAAAATTAGGGGCGCAGTCCCCCACTGCGGAAAATCAAGGGCACAGTTGCCCCATTGTGAAAAAATCAGGGGCGTAGTCGCCCCACTGCAACGTATTCCTGCAAAAATCTCAACAACAACAAACGTGAAATATAGGAACCCATTTGTGGGTCCCACCGGGCGTGCCAAAAATGTGATATCAAAATGTTTAACCTATTCTAAGCAATTAAAATGCAATGGAAAAACATAATGAAACACCTCAAGATTAGCCTAAGGAATTTCTAAATTGCAAAGAGGAAAGTGTTAAATGAAGACAAATAGATATACCTTCCTTCTTGCAGCTGAAACTCCTTGGTTGGCTCTTGATTTGGATTGATTTGTATGCTCCTTGATGGCTCTTGATATGGCTAAATGCAAGTCTTGGCTATATCCTTGAATGTAGATGCAAATGGATGAAAGTTGATGGCTAGATGAGTGCACAAAATGACAGCATTTAGTTGCAAAATGGCTAAGTCCTTGAAATGCCTTAGAGGAAGGTGTATTTATAGAGAAACTTGAATTCTCTAGAGAATTCAATGGTTGGGATTTATCCAACAAGGCCAAGATGAAGGGCTAAGGTGAGTTGAGGACTCACAAGCCCTCACATTTTGACATGTGGAATGTGTAGAGGATAAAGGTAGGATGATGTGTAGGTGATGTGGAAGAGAGGTACATGATGTGGAGGAAGGACAAGTACCTTCCAAGTACTTTGATGTGACCTTTCAATGATCACATGGGGAGAGGGAAAGCTTTGGGAGAATAAAAGTGAATTAAAAATTCACAATGATTGGAAGAATCTGGTGGATAAGACAAGGTTCCAAAAGGTGGGAATTTGTCACATGTGACTTGATGTGACAAGTCAAAGGTTCTAGAAGATGCATGGGAAAAGGGGATTTTAGGAATAATAAAAGTGAATTAAAAATTCACATGGGGAAGAGAGGAGCCTAGGGTGAATAAAAAGAATTAAAAATTTCTTGGGGGGTGGGGAGAGTTGGACCAAGGTACTAATTAGGTTTAACTAATGAGTAATTAGAGGATAATTAGGGGTTAATGTGGATTAGAAGCCAACTTGCAAGTTGGGGATGTGACACATCCTAATCAAGGATTAGGCATGCACATTCTAATGAAGAGATTAGGAAATGGATTAGGATTAGATGAAAATGACATGTGAGGAATTAAATAAATGCAATATTTATTTAATTTATTTGATGAAAAGGGGATTAAGGAGGGTAAGGTATTGAATTATTAATTAAATACCTTAGGGATTTGGAAGAATTAAGGATATTAATTAAATAATAGTAATATTACTTAATTAACTTGGATAAGAGGATGTTTAGATGAAAAGTGATAAATTTGGATAAATTAATTGTCCAAATTTGGATGTCTACACATTGAATTCATCTCCCTCGTCAAAAGAGAAAATTTCCAAGGATAAGCCCAAATGTACTTATTGTACAAGAATAGGGCACAAAGAACAGTAGTGTTACAAAAAGGAAATTTATGACTTGAAGACTATTCTTCAAAAAATTCAACTTCAATTGTCTAAGATAAGTGTTTCTTCACTTTTTGCATTAACACCATTTCCATTTTCAGTAAAGGATAAGAATAAAGGTATGACACTTGTTTCTTTTGCAAATAACACATCATAGAAGTGGTTTCTTGATTCTAAGGCATCACACCACATGGTTGCATCCAAGGAAAATTTTTCTACATTTGAGATTTGTTCATTCCCACCAATATTGATGACAAATAACACCTATATGTCAACTCTTAGCAAAGGATCTATTCAAATTGGATAAGGAACATTCAATGATGTACTTTATGTACCTTATCCAATAATCTCCTTTCCATTTATCAGATAACACATAGTGAAAAAGAAAAATAGTTGAGTTCACACCACATTTCGTGATCATCAAAGATTTGGAGAGCAAAGACATTATTGCCATGGGTCGTGTTGATCATGATTCTAGATTATATTCCTTTTCTTCCTTTGGTTATGTTGACTTTGATGTTGGTTTGAGTATAGATGACACTGATACCTTTTACATGCATAAGGAGATATAGTTTGGTTATTTGAACCTTGGAGTTTTATCCTCCTCATCAGTTCCTTTACCTCACATTGATATCACATCTCCTTCATATTCTGATTCTACAATATTAAGTGTTACTACATTATTTCTTATGATTCAGGGTAGCAAGATGTTCATAGTTGTGTTTCCACTACAGTTGAATGGGATGATTACTTACATGGCATATCAAACTTGTTTAGGGATTCTCATTTTACAAAGTTGGTAGATACCTTTGATGACACCACATCAACGTTGTTATTAACCCATCTACATCTTTGGTTTTTGTTCTACATCAACCTTCACATGGAGCATTTGAACAACTTTCAAAGATTATATTATTGTCTTTGGATTTATTGCATTATTCAGAGACTTATATTCTCATCATATGGGAAGATATCATGCACCTATTTGTAGTTCATCTTCTTTCATGAGGAAGAAATGTTGTTCGACATTCACAGATCACATTTTGTATTCTTCTTTGAGCATCACTTAGCACTACATGTTTTATGATCTCATGGGGGGATCCATAGTCTCTCTATTTCTCCCCTGTGGGGGGAACATTTCTTGTACTTATGTGATAGAAGTAGTTCTTGGGGGGTCATCATGAGTCCTTCTATCTTCTTCACTTGTACATTTCATTGCATTTGCATCATTCTCTTTTTTGGAGAGGAGTTTTTTCCCACTAGGTTTTCTCCTTTAATCCATTTGTGAGAAACTTTATTTTGTACATGAGTACCTAACATGGCCTCATATCCGGGACTCATCTTTATCGCATTACTCCCCAAGTTTCACTTAAGGGGGTGTTAGTGTAAATAGTGTCTTTATCTACCTAGTTAGCTAATAACCTGTATAGGATTGACCTATTCACACTTAGCTTAAGTTTACTTAGGCTTATTTTTATTTTTTTCTCACTTCATAGCAATGAGACATGTGTCAGGTCATGACTCGAGACACCTATTGACACTTTCTCACCCACTTTCCAAGTGAGCTCACAAGTGTCCCACCTATAGAGGGGTAGTTAGTAGTTTAGTCCTACCTTCCTACCTTCTCATTCTTGCCTATATATGCAATGCTTGATCATTGTATCATACACTCTTGATTTGTATATTGATAGACATACTATTGTGCTCATTTTATTCACTTGTGGAATTTTATTTCATGCTCTTAATCTTGGAATTCTCTAACAAAAACCACATTAAACGAAAGTGATATCTTTAATATAGATACCATTGGTGAAATAACCCAAACCTACATATTTAGGTGGAAAAATAACCCTATACCTACACATTCAAGTCACATGTCAAGCATGCATGCACTGTATATAATAGTTGGAGCAATGTAAGATCACCCTATAGGGTACAAAACAATATAAATTATATAATCATCCCATCTAAATAACTTGATGGCAATGTACATCAATTAAAATCCAAAATACCAAGATAATTTAATAATCACATTCTTAATCATGATAAAAATAGAATAAATCACTATGATAATCTATTCATGAAAGAATAATATATGTATCTCAATGTATTCAAAATCATTTTGCTACCAAACATGACATCAATGTAAAAGGGTTCTCACTTTCAATACAACAAACAATACGTAATCAAATATATCAAGTCCTTGAAAGGAACTTTTCATAATACATACACATATCTCAATGCACAAGCAAAACTAATAGCTAATATGTAGAGGGACACCACCTCTATCATGTAAGCGGTCTAAACACATTATATAATACATCTCATATAATAAAAAAACCAATCAATACATAAAATATCACAAGATGAAACAAATCACATATTTTGTAAATTACCTATAACTATCATGACACAAAACATCAAATTCAAGACCAACAATCATAACCAAATCTATTAAAAAAATGGTGAATTTGAAACATTGATAAGCACTCAAAGAAACTACATCGTGAGTACAACCTAATCATCCCATGATATATAGTCAAAAATAAAATATCAATCACGAAAATCTCAAGGCAACAACATGTGGGCATTAAAATTTGCCAATTTGAGAGGTGATTGGAGGAGGTAATAATATCTTTGGATCTATAAATTATATATATGATCAATTCTTATTTATCAATGATTATTTTTTACTCAAATATTTTAAGCTTATGGTTTCCTTTAGCCTCTCATTATAATTTCTCTTTAACTTCTTAGTGGTTGCCTCGCTAAATTGAGCAATATAGATTCTCAAGACAAAATACATGCCCAATTATTTTCACCAATATCTATCCCACCAATCCATGTAGATAATAGTCTAGCTATGGATTATCATGATCCAAAGCAATATGAAAGGAAAATGCGTAGAGTAATCCCTACACTAATCTATGAGAGAATGAATGCACAAATAAATTAAACATTTGTAGTTACAAGGGAAAATCAACAAACAAAAATAATATAAGACAACACAATAATTTATATGAGGAAAAACCTTATGAGAAAACCCAATGCTCCAAAGTAACTCGATGGATTATTTAGTAATTAATGGTTATAATACACTTGAAGAGTTGAAGCCTTTATATGAGTATCACCAACAAGAGACTTAGAGCAATTTTTGAAGCATACAAATAACTACAAAACTCACTATCAAAACTTCTATCCCAGTCACCCTCTAAATAGAAGAAGCAATGCATGAAACCATCAAATGGAAATTAGTTAAAAATCTAATCCCAAAACCCCAACATGAGTCCATAGAATAAAGTAATATAAATTCCTTTTATTTGTCGCAAGTTCATCATAATATAATCACCAACATGGGTGCTCTATTTTGGATCCATTATCTTTACTTAAGAATGCCTTGTCATGTGCAATAACACACATAATACATTTTTAAATAAGTGTAACTTCCTCTTTTAGAGCTTATATATATTCTTATATCTCTAATATGGGAGGACCAACTTCGAGAGGCCATACCTTTTGATTTGAAAAGTTGATTAAGCCTATTTTATTTCAATTTATAGAGCTTGAAGAGATCTATTTATTGAGAATTAGAAACTAATGTTAAACCATCTAAAAAAAAATTAAGGAAATAAATCAACTTTATAGCCCAATAGTTTATTTTTTCTATTTTATAGCCCAAAATTTATAATTTTATGTTCTTAAAATTAGAATGCAAGCTTGATAAACCTTTCCTAATGTTATCTAAAAATTTTAACACCTTGCAAGAGCAACGAGAATAGTAACAATATCAACTAATTTTAGGGGCCAAGAGGCCTATGGAATCAAAACACTGCCTAAGATTATTTATCCCCATTAGTTTCATCAATGCATTTGTAATATTTTACAAAGTGTCAACATTCTCTAACATCACCCTGCCATAATCTACCATTTATGGAAATGGTATTGGACATCAATGTGCTTATCCCTCGCATGAAAGGCCATGTTCTTTTCCATAAATAGGGTACTCTCACTATCACATAGAATTATAATAGCTCCCTAACTTAGCCCCATGCATGAACATAATATCTTAATCCATGTGGTTTAATTACAAGCATGAGAAGCTACAATGTAATTATATTTTTTAGGGTGACAACTACCTACCACTTTCTTATCCAATTGATAACACCACAAAATAATGAAAAAATGTAACCACTAATGGATCTTCTCTTTTTGATATCACCTGTGTAATCTTAATCCATAAATCTATATAATCCCCTATAAAATAACATGATAAAAAGGGAGTACTTGAAGGCACCCCCAAAAATATTTAAAGGCCCACTTAACTTCATCCCAATGAACATGTCCAATATAATCCATGAAATAACTAAGGAATCCCATTTCTTAGGTTATGTCCAGTCTAGTAAAAAGTGTAGCATACATCAAGATACTAATAATACTAGCATGAGGTGATCAATCCATGTCCTATATGTTATAGGGTGAAGGTGAACACTACTCTACAAATAATTTGGTTCACTTCCTTTGTACTAACCAATTTTTTTTTTCTCTGTTTCTTCTAATATCCACACACACATATATATATATATATATATATATATATATATATATATATTCCCCTAATTACTTCATCTAAAGCTATGTTAAAATTTGAGACTTTGAGTCACAAATCACACCCTTGATGTTATTGAAAATAACATATTATCAATGTATAATGTAATGACAAGGAACTATAAATCTTATAATATATGCATTATGATTTTATTTGAATTTCAAAAATATCAAATCTAAAAACAAAAAATTGTTGTCATTTTATGCCTCATTATCCCTTCCTTGTCGTCATCTATATGTCTATCTAAAAAGCATCATAAGTTTGTTAATTCTATGTGCATTTGACCCATTGTTTATAACCAATCTAAGATATCCTAAATGGATCTCCTTGGTGTCAAAAGATGAAAAATCCATAAAAATGTCTAAGTTTGGGTTGTTTCTAGCATTTTACTTGGTGTTAAGTGTTGTTGTCAACCTTTTACAATTTTGAGGTTTCTCATACCTTCCTTATTGATCCCAACAACCACATAAGTCTTTATAAAATTTCATACATGTTTTATATTTTTGCATCCCAGTCTCTCTGTCAAACTTGTCATCCTTGGCATGTATTTCTTGAAAGTTTGCATTTCCCTTGTAAGCCCCTTTGAAAGTTTTAGATTTTTCCATCTGTCAATACCATTCCATTTGCATGTGATATGAATTATTCTCAATCCCTGAATCTCAAAATCCTATAAAGATTCTAAGTCCATTGTATTGGGGTCAAAATTTTAGGCTTCCCAATCCATTCCATACCTTAGTACCATTCCTTTGGCATGCAATATTCTTTGAAGCCCAAAATTCTATAAAGAATCTAAGTCCTTTATATTGGGGTTGGAATTTTGGACTTCCTCATCTATCCCATCCCTTAGTACTCATTTCACTACATCTCCACTCCCAAAACTCTAATACTTTACACTCCAAAAAGTTACAAAGTCATTCAAAGTCATAATTTTAGCCATTCCTTAATTCAATACCACATTACTATCAACCCTGAAAGTATGAAACTTCATCGATTGTTCTAATTAACCTATCAAAGTCATAATTTTGACCATTACTTAATCAAGTAACTTATTTCTACCAACTTACAATGCCTAAAAGTCTACAAATGATTCTAATATAATCTATTAGAGTCAAAATTTTGATCATTCCTTATCTCGATGCCATGTTAAGCCATACTCAAAGCTTTGACCCCAACATCCAAACAACCTTTTCTTTATTATGGTTCCCTTATCATGGTTTCATTATTGACCTTCCCATCTCACATCTCATCTATAGTTACTTCCCTATCACCCTTGGCTCCCTAATCATGACATATCAACACCTTGATCCTTTATGGGATTTAAGGTTTGGTCGTCCCTACATGCTTATCATACTTCCCTTCATTGGTATGCCAACTCTAAAAAAATTATTGTTCAAATTTTACAACTCCTGCCTACTCTTAAATTGACTTAGAAATACCATTAATGCATCTATAATATCCACCAGCTATTAAATCATATCCAATGGCTCCTAGAAATCATTACTTATACAAATTGTCAAGGGTTCAAAGGAGAAAAGTGACACTTTTCCTACACCATATTTATTGTAGATCTTGACAATTGATATGCCATCCCAAGGCTATTATTTTAGTATATTTCTTAGATAATTTTGTTGTATTTTCACTCAAATCCATGAACCATCAATGCTCAGAGGTATGGAAAGGTGCAAAGGATGTTATTTTATTAGTTCCAAATGTCTACAAACCTTGAAGGATATTCTTTTATAGAGGGAATTAATGAAAATGATAGCTAGTTTGTGGGCATTCTCTACAATGTTCCCATGGTGGGCCATGAAAATATTTATAGATTTGATGTCTTCCTCTATATTTATTAAGGACCCAACGGTCCTTATTCAATAGGGACTTCTCATGTCTAATACAACAAGAAGAAAGACAAACATAAGAGGAATTTCTTTGTAATATATTTTATACTTTTTTTCTAAAGTTGTTAAAACTTTTTGAAGTCTTGTAATCAATAAAGGTTTTTTGTTTTCACCTTTTCTCATCATTTCTATCATGTCTTGTGTTCTTTAACTTAGCTATAGGGGTTTTTGGATCTTATGCTTCCATTACCATGTTGTTTAAGTGTTTTACCTTCATGTAGGAGGGGTTTTTTTTCTTTTTTTGAGGAAATGTATGTTCTATTTATCTTTCTTGTAGGAAATATCTACAAATTCTAACATTTAGGCCTATTTGATATGTATTATGTCTATCTCTTTCCCTCTTGGTGCTTTAAAACCCCTTACCTTGACATTCTTGTAGTAAGAAACATATATTTATGTGAGTTTGCAACATTTTATAGGTTTCATGTGCTATTATGCGCAAGGATATATACCAATTAAGTCTTGGTGAATCGCTATTTTCATTTCAATTGTCTTCCTTCTCACTTTCCTTATGATTTATTAGAGTATGAGTAAGAATTATTTTTAATCTATGTTGAGTTGGATCAATACCTATACTTAGGCTTATAAAGGAACTAACCTCCTCCAAAGGTCTAATCTCAAGTTAGCAAGGTCCCACATTTGAGGGATTATTCCCATTGTGTCTTTAAAAAGTTGAACTAGGTTCAATAAAGGTAAAAATTTAGGTGATAATAATTTTTTGGCATGCTTAGTGGGAGAGGTTTACCAAGCCTTACATAATTTAGCTAAGAAGATTGGTGCTATTCTTAGAAAGTTGAATTATTGGACACATTATACAAGCACCTGGTGACTCTAAAGTCTTATAATTTCAAGATTATGTTGATTATTCAAGGGAAAAATAGAAATAAGATCATCTTGTAATGGTAAGTATCTTGATTTATTAGAGTTTCCTTTATATTCACAAAAAAGGAGAAAGCATTATAGGAAACCCTCGCCACATTTAAGAGTCTATTCAAGAAATCATCCAAGAGTGCAATCTATACCTACTCCTAGTAGGCCCTCCCAACTAAAAAAAGGACCATTACATACCCCTGCTATGGATATTCAAAGGAGTCAAGTTTTTGTCACCTTTAATGGAGCAAGTCCTATTGTTCTTGCTAATCATGATGACATTCCAGTAACAACCTTGAAAAGTACACCTTATTTCACTAGTGATAATAAGTACACCTTATTTCACTAGTGATAATAAGTACACCTTATTTCACTAGTGATAATAAGTACACCTTATTTCACTAGTGATAATAAGTACACCTTATTTCACTAGTGATAATAAGTACACCTTATTTCACTAGTGATAATAAGTACACCTTATTTCACTAGTGATAATAAGTACACCTTATTTCACTAGTGATAATAAGTACACCTTATTTCACTAGTGATAATAAGTACACCTTATTTCACTAGTGATAATAAGTACACCTTATTTCACTAGTGATAATAAGTACACCTTATTTCACTAGTGATAATAAGTACACCTTATTTCACTAGTGATAATAAGTACACCTTATTTCACTAGTGATAATATTACTACTCCTATAGAAAACATCCAAGACATTACCAATATATGATTAGTCCATAACATTACAAATGATAATATAGTTATTAGACTCCTTTCCACTTCCTTAAAAGGTGAGGCACTACAATGGTATAGGGGGTTGCCACCAAATTAAATATATAATTGAGATGAGTTAGTTAAAAATATTTGTAAATTGTTTCAAGATAAGAGTGACCATATATCCCTAGTATAACAACTAACTATTACCAAGAGGGACCCTCGTGAATTATGGAATACTTCAACTTTAGATTCCAAAAAATGTGGGATAGAATTTCACCCTTAGTTAAGCCTTCTCCAAAAATGTATTCTTGTACTATTTTAATGATTTAAATAATGATGTGGTTTTCATGATATAGTTTACAGGATAGATAACCTTGTATAATGCTTATGATATAGTTATAAGAGCTAAAAACTACCTAATTTAAGTTGGGAAAACAACTCCAAGACCTCAAATATTTCCTAAGTTTCCACCTACTCAACCAAGCTTGTCACCTCTCCCTATAACATCTAGTCAACCAACCCCTCCTATTAATAAACTATATTAGACAAATAGGAAATTTAATTAATTAATCATCAATTAATTATTTAGGTCCCCTTTTTACTTTATTACGCTCAAGGTAAACTTAGATGTGTTTTTTTATTATTAGGTCATGTGAATTTAATCTTTGAGCATAGTATGAGGGCACTTGTCATGATCTAATTTAATTCACTTAGGGTTTCATATAGTGTTGACTTTTTTACTTTTCCTTTTACAAGAATTCATTATTATACATTGTAATCATCTAATTCAATATTTCATTAATATATTATTGAGAAGCCTATTAAGTTTTTTTGGATCAATTAAATTATCGAGGTTGTATAGCACAATCAATTTATTCCATTTGATAGGTGTTTTAGTTGTAGGTGGTTTTCTAGATTTGTGGGGCTCAATAACTAAATTAAAAAATGTAATCAGCCACATAACCAAAATTCATACCTAGACAGAGTTCTTGGTCAAGCTCTAATGGTTCAAAGTGCATCAACACTTCTAGAACAACAAGTTGAATCAAGTCAAGGAGGGGCACTAAGATAGGAACAATTCCAAGGTGAGTCCACTACAATAAATTGGCATGAAAATTGCTTTTGTGGTGTCAATCAAACTAAAGCATTAAGTGGAGGCATCAATCCAATAGCATATAGTTCACAAGATCCAAGAAGAGATATATATACTTATCCCAAGATGCTTTGAAGCATTTCTATCAAAAAATGGACCAAGAAAGGGTAGAACAACTATCCCTATCAATCTATTTTAGCCAAAGGAGGAAGAAAAGACTAGAAAAAATAGTAAACCATCTCCTTTCTATCTCTCACAAATGATAAAAATATATCTTGTTCACAATTGTATGAATTATTCAGGAGATAGTAATTTTTTTATGCCTAAGCAGGTTGTTGATTTATTAGGCCTAACTTATAGCCTAGTTGAAAAGGGATTTGTTAAATTATTTGGGACTAATATTAAGGTAGAAGGGCTTATAAAAAAAAAAAATCTTATCCTTGATGCATTCTCAAGCTTATCTATACCTTAATAAATCTCAATCTTTGACCTTCCTCCTTGCTTTACTAAATGTATCTCTAGAAATTTTAGAATGAAAACATTGAAATACCATATTGAGCCATACACTTCCAATCATATTATCATAAATTATGCCATACAAGACCCAAATGAAGATAGTGGTGTTCGTGAGGCTACCACATCTCTAGAAGAAATTCTAGATATTTTGCTTGATGAATGGGGATTTTTTTTAGTTTGAAATATATTATGACATGGAAGAAATATATCTAGAAACTTACTACATTCATGAAGATAATTATTTCATTCCCACTATTATGAAACCTTAAGAATGTGCTTAATGTATGTAGTAGATGTACTTTTATGGTTCGTGGAGAAAAAAATGCATTGGTATGGATGGAATGTTAGTTTCTCCCAACAATTAAAAGTATTATTTTTCTTCAAAATTTTAGTTCTCTTGTACTAATAATGTATTTAAGTATGAGGCTTTAATCTAGGTTCTTCAACTAGCACAAAAGAGAGGATTCAAATTGCTACAAGCATTTGGAGATAGTGAGTTGGTTGTAAATCAAATTAGAGCCCAAAGTACAACAAAGAATACTCTTCTCAAGTCAGATAAACATATGGTATGTGAATTGATTGAATAATTTGATGTGTTTGACATATACATATTCTTAGAGGAAAAGTAAAGATGTTGATATACTTGTAGCAATTGGAGAACAATTTGACATAGTTGTAGACATCATGGAAAGTATTTGATGGTGATAAAAATAGTTTATTTTTTTAAGAAGATGTAATGCTTTCTTTTAAAACTTAGTCTAGATTGCAAGAAAAATATGGCGATCATATCATTTGGTTACATGAAAATGTATGCTCCAGATCTGAACAACAAGCTTTCATTGAGCTTTATTAATATTATAATGATATTTTTACATGGTATTATGAAGATCTTAGAGGTTTTGAACATTGTTTAGCCCAACACATGATTGAGTTAGACTGTAATTACAATCTAATTAGGCAAACATAGAGGCCTATTAATCCCGATATTGAGTTACTAATGAGGAAATAATTGACCAAACTCATAGAAGCCAATATAATATTTCCTATCAAGCATTCCACTTGGGTAGCAAACCTAGTTCCAGTAAGAAATAAGAACATGGATACTAGGATTTGTGGAGAATTTATGGATCTTAATAGATCCTTTCTTGAGGACTACTATCCTCTCACCTCAATGGAACAAATTCTTTAAATGGTAGGTGGTTCATAAAGGTTTTCATTCTTGGGTGGGTATTTAGGTTATAATCAAATTTTAGTCCAAGATTTAGACCAATACAAGACAACATTTACCACCAGATTGGGTAATTTTTCATATAGAAATATGTCTTTTGGAATTAATAATATTGGTGTAACTTTTAAGAGAGCAATGGACATGGATTTCAAAGTTCTTCTAAATGACATAGTGTTAATTATCTTGATGATATAACTACTTTTTCTAAGCATGTAACTGATCATTTGAATAATATCAATCAAATATTCATGAGATGTAGAGAATATGGTGTGTCATTGAATCCTTTTTATTTTATTTTATACCAACCAAGGCAAACTCTTGGTTCATGTGGTCTCAAAAGAAGGGCTTGCCATTAATATGAAAAGAGTAAAGGCCATCTTGTCTCTTTCTCTTCCTAGTCATTGGAAGGGTTTACAAAGTTTCTTGGGAATAATCAATTTTATAAGGAGGTTTATTCCTAATATTTATTTATTATTTAAACCACTCACTTCAATGTTAAAGAAAAATATTATATTTAACTGGACAAAGGAAGGAAATAAAGTTTTTAAGCTATCAAGAAATCAATTGCTCGGGCTCCAACACTTGCTAATCCGAATTATGGAAATGGCTTCGTATTTACACCTTTGGAGGAGATTCAAACATATTAGCCACATCTTAGTACAATAGAATAATGATGAATTGGAATAGCCAATAACCTTTTTCAATGAAGGGCTCAAAGACTATGAGTTGAGTTATGGTTATGTAGGGAAACAAGTCTTTGTTATTGTTGAAGAACTAAATAAATTTACAAATATGCCCCCAACAATACAATTTAGTTTATGATACCCCATGCAAGTGTCAAAGAGTTCCCCCTAAGCAAGGAAATTAATGAAAAGAGGGTTGGTTAGATTTCATCTCTAGAAGATGTTAGTAGAATCACCCCCTTGTGACCATTACCTGTAGATATAGTAGAAATGGAGTATATTGAAGGACTTATTTATTACATGGCTAAAATAAAACCTTGGAAACCAAGGACTATACCACCAAGTAACAATGTAATGATTTTAATTTACCTTAAAAATTTATGAGATCTAATAGATAACATTCTCCTTTTCAATATTATATCCCACTAGGATAGCTAGAAACAACCCCCATCCTATCTTCAACTACCAAATCAATACTCACAAAATGAATAATTGTCACAACCATGGCAATAGTTATGGAGGGTAACACCATCACGATTTTCATAATATCCACCATATCTTAGTCCACCTAATATTGCTCCATATCAACAACCACATTTTTTTTACTACCTATAGCTTCATCATCAAATAATCAAGCAACAAATTCATCTCAATCACCATGGGGTACACCAATGTCCACACACGTAATAAGGAATCCAAATAATAACAAGGTAATGATATGACTAATTTCACAACTTATCTTTTCAATAATTTAGACATCAATGAGTTATAAATCAAATTAGGAAAAAGTCTCCATGGACCTAGACCTTTTGTAACTACTAAACTTGAAAAGTCATAAGAAGAATTTGGAGAACTGGAACCCCAAACAAGTCTCATTAAAAATTTATTATCACATTCATATCCTAAGGAGAATTCTAATTTAGAATTTAATCTTGTTAATGAATTAAGATATGCATAAACACTTAATATATTGTATTAAAATACCTTTGATTAGATATATAACTTTTTTTTTGATATATAAGATTAAGGTTTAAATTATTTAAAATAAAGATTACACACGTCTGCTATTGCAGGAAACTAACCAAGCCATATATATCAAACTACTAATTGCACCACCAACCATGAAAAAGCCATCCAAAAAAATTGAGCAAAACAAAAAGGGACCCCAATCCTTTGTCCCAAAACAACCTTGACTGCAACTACCAACCACCAACCCACCATCCATACACCACTACTGACCATACACAAAAATGTACCTTCCTTACAAAATTACAAACTAGGCTACAACTACTAGCCATGCTACCACAACTGAACTATACTATGATGCAGACAAAGCAAAAACAAACCCATACTCACAGAAAACCATTGGCTTGTGCAAAGGCCTCAAATTCCACAACCCAATTGATATCCTTCATAACCATGAGCCCAAAGAAATTTTTTAGATACTCCACAACCATTGCGACAATAATACGATTCCTCATAAGGGCCGGGCCCTTCAAATCTAACAGGAAAGGGAAGAACTTCACCGCTTCATCCATAGATTACAACAACTCCAAATCACTAGGGCGTGGAATGCCCTTCCCCACAATAGCAGCCTTCAACACCTTGTCGACACCCAACAATAATTCCTTCTTGAAACCTTTTCCAACAACACCCTGGCTTCCACCTTCAACACCCGATTGTCTAGAAGAGACACCAAAAACCTAGAGGTGACATAGGTATTGTCCCTCCAAAATTTGCTTCTGGCTAGATGCCCATCTCCTAGCACCATTTTAACTGCCACAACCAACAGATAATCATTGTTAAGCATAATCCTCTTGAGGCATTGGTTCATAATTACCCTAAAGACAGTTTGACGCATCTTAGCCCCCAAAGAAATCGACGTATCCACGTCAAACTAGGCCAAACCCTCAATCAAGACTGCAATTATGAAAAGCGAGCGCCCAACCATCGCAACGCCCAAACACTCACCCAACTAACTAAACACTCCAAAAACACAAACAAACAACCAACACTAAGTTGAAAGTAGTGAAAGCTATGACCACTACAATCTCCTCCAATTCATTTAAACCTGGGAAGACGCTGGTATGTCATCATTAAACTAACCTTGACTGGGGAAGAAATAAATGCCATGACACCACACACAAAGGAAGCTGTCCTCTTCCTTGAATACCCTCCATACTACTTTGCGAGCTATCACATCAACACAAGATCTCATACTCATGATTTTCCACCCAAACAACATGCCCTATCTAGTATTAAGTGCTCAATATGGGTGCCACCTTGTCAAGCAATCCATGGGAGCTCTACCAATGTGTTTATCTAGGGTGGAAACTAAGGTCACCACCCTAAAGCATGAATGCACTGCCACCAAGGCCCCACAAACATCCAAACCCCATCCACTTCAACCGCCACGTGCACTCCGCCATGCATGGAGGGCTGCCCACCCTTCCTCCCACTGATTAGATATATAATTTAAATGAAATAAGTATTCAAAAATAATTTTTAAAATAATTCTAAAATAAAATAAAATAATTATTAATTACCACTTGATATAATAATACTTAT
The DNA here is from genome assembly GCA_007258455.2 of Sequoia sempervirens. Taxonomy (NCBI): domain Eukaryota; kingdom Viridiplantae; phylum Streptophyta; class Pinopsida; order Cupressales; family Cupressaceae; genus Sequoia; species Sequoia sempervirens. Next base: position 154,841,074 of record VDFB02086081.1, on the reverse strand, counting down.
TAATATGTTATATAGATTATTAGTACTTGCCTTAGGCATAGTACTATTGTAATGAGTTTGGGTTTTTTTAGTTAACTAGTTATTAATAATTTAGTTTTCAACCAATCAAAAACAATATTTAAACAAAAATTAAAATAAAATTCAATTTTGTAAAGTCAACTTGTAAAATATTTAACTTTATAAATTATAAAAATTAGTTTTTGTGCATATGATTGGTTAAAAAAGTTTTGTGTGTAATTTTCGGATAAAGCAAATTAAACATTTTTTTAGGAGTGATTTTTCATTTTTTGCTTTATAAAATCATTTTATTAAATCTTTAAATAAATGTTATTTATTTTGACATTTTTTTAAGAATGATTTTTTTATGTGCGTAATTGCTATTTTTTTATTAAAGAAAATCTTACAAAAATCAATTAACTATTTTATAGAGATTTGGATTCACACTATTAAAATAAAAAAAATAAAAAAAATGTATATTATTATTTCTTTTAAACTAATATCTTTATCTATGTTTTTAATATTTTATGATATAATTTGATTATGTATTTGCTCCTCCTTTTCAGTAATAAGATTTTTTCATGTATTTTTTTATATTAATTTATATTAATATATATAGTTTCTTCAAAAAAATTATAACCTATAATATATAGGTTTATATACACACACCTTTCATATATATTAATAATTATAACAATATTTTAAAATATATTAATATATTAATATTACGTCTATATAATATAATTAGAATATTAATAGTATATTTAACTTCAACTATGGAGATTTTACTATCAAATTCAAAATCAACTAGAATCAATCTAAGAATTATTTTTAATAATAAATCATTTGATTATTTAATGTCTAGCAAATATGTCATTTTATTTAATGTTTAGCAAATATGTATTTTAAAGAACAAATTCAACTTCAACTTTATTAGTCATAGTTATGTCTAGTGCAAATAATTCATAAACTACTTCCTTCTCTCAATGAATGGGTTCATTATATAAATATTCAAATGTATTCAACTTTAATTTTTTTGAAAAAAAAAACCAAACAATAAACATTTATTCCAATTTATTTTATTTTGAAATATTTAACATCAAACAAGATATTTACATTACATAATCAAACAAAACACAAAAAAAAGAGTCAAAACTAAAATACAACAATTAAAAAAAAAAACATTTAATTTTATTCACATTAATTAAACTTACATTTATTTTTATTCCAACTATATTATGAAGGCAAGTACTCGCCACTACATGACACTTGTTAAAATATATGAAAATCAAAATATAATTATTTTATTTTAAATAATTTATACAATATCTAACTCCTCTTTGATTTTAATTTTTTCAATAATTTTAAATTATATTGAATTAATTTTGGTTGACACCTTAACCTATATGCTACAATTTTAATAGAATAATCATCTATCCATTTAAATATTTTTGATAAATTAATAAGATTGTCTATATATATTTGATTCTAAAGCGATTCCTTCATCTACCATTTTATAAAAAATATTAAAAATTTATTCTACCATTAATTAAAAAAAAATCCTCTCTCCTTATTATTACTATATATATATATTAAAAACAAAAGCTCTCTTAATATACAATGGTCGCGATCATGGTCGCGATCATGTACATCATCACCATTAAAGAGCTTGTGCGTTTAAGCTTAAACATTGAAATACAATGAAATACCTGCGCAACCCTCTCGGCATAAACAAAACATCTATGAACCTTATCTCAGGTTGAGCTCCTTATCTCAAATCCTGAGAAAACCCCATTCGAATCTGGTGAAGAGAGCAGATACAGGATGCAGACAAGCAGCTTAGTGCAAGCACTTTTCGACCGCTGTAAGAAGACATTCTCACCGTCTGGTCCCGCGCCTTCACCTGCAGCCATTAACAAATTATGCTCTCTTTTAGGTTTATCCCTTTGCTCTCGCCCGTAGGAAATTTACTCATTAGCAATAAAGTAGAAAACAAACTGATAACAAATGCTTTTATTTATTTATTTTTTATTTGTACGGGAAATACCCATCAGCAATTAGTTATAGAAAACACTGGTATATAATTTGCTTACACATTAGGAAAATAACAGGGTAAAATATCCAAGAATAAACTGTTATAATTTTCTTAAATATTTGTTTTATTATAGGTGTAACTCTGACATTTGCATTGGCAAGCCAATTCCTATTTAGTTTTGGGTCTATCTGGAGAGAATGTCTTGTAGAAGATGAATTTTAACATCCTCTAAGACAAATATTGCTTATAGGACAGCAGACTGTATATTGCTATTATATAGTGTAATTGATACGTGACACATTTTTGTGCTAAGTTTGGCTCTCTCTTTTATGACAACTCTCACACATTTCCATAGATTCTACTTTATTCGTGCCCTATCTGCACAGATTCATGCACATCCCCCTTGTTTATTTGTCCATACTTCCACATATCCATTCTTGATCACGAGATTTGACATTCTCCATCTTGGGTCATTTCTGTGATGCAAGACTGCGATACTGCATGGTGTAGAACTAACCTCAAATCCAAATTTTTAAAATGCAAAAGACCAACTCATGCCCTTCCCTGTAGCTGTCTGGGAGACAATTTGGTTCATGTTTGTGTAATAATTTGTGATGTCTTGGTATTTAAAGATGTTCATTCGAACATAAATTCACATCTGATTATTATTCGAAATCCTAGGACATCAAGGAGTATTCAATAGGAGCATTTAGACTTGGCACACTGAAAAATATAGTGCTTGTGTCACAATTCACATCGTAGATCACTTGCACACTTGCCAAGGTTATAAAGTTGGCCATTCAAGGGAGTTGACTGAAGAGAATGCAAATTTTCGCAATTCAGCAATCTCCCCAAAGTATTTGTAAATTACTTCCAGTCCTTAAGCACTAGTAGACAGCAGAGGTTGGAGTGAACTCAAGTGTAGGAGTGCATGTTTCACCAGATCAGATTTGCAGGTTACAGATCGGATTTACATCATGTGGGATTGATTCAGAGCTGCAGGATCAAACTTTAGGAAGTTTTTAGTCTGCATAGAGTTCAAGGACAGTTTGCACTACAAGGCCATTAATTTTTGATATTGTACTGAATCAACTTTGCAAGTCATCAACAAACCTAATCCCTGTTTGATTTAAGAGCTAAGTGCACCATCTTGTTGCATTTGACTTCCTAAAATAGCTCTTAATTGTTGATATTTACTTAGCAAAATATTTACTTAGCTTTGCTAAGTAGGTTAATTCTGTATTTATTGATAGCATTATTTGATTAGCCTAGGTATTCCACTTAGAAAAAGTGTAATTTTCCTTTAGATTTTGGTGAACTTGATCAATCTTACACCACTCTAGGGTTTATACCTTCATTGCTTTTTAGGTTTTCAGATTTGTAGTTTCTGATTGTATTATCATTTTTTAGATCTTATTAGGGTTTGTGCTCTTATTTATTACTATTTCATTGTTCAAGGATTTGTACCTCACTTTGTGACCTTCATTTTTATCAATCCCATCTACCCTTGGATATTTCATTAGGAATTCGTTTTTCAGATTTTACATACCACTGACTGGCTTTTCTTATTTTTCAAATTTGAAAGTGAACTATCGTGCTTTATCTTTCTATCTTTCTTAGCCATATTGCATTGTTTATGCCATGAACTACTTGTGATCCCAATCTTCCTTTGAGGAGGAGTGCTTGTCTAAATTCTAATATGGCTGCCTGCTATAATGACACTGAAATTTTCTTTGATGCCTATGTTGAGAACAACATTGATGATTACGATTATGGTGCCTTTGTTGAACAAGAAGATTTTGCTAATGAACTTGCTAGTTTGGCTAATGCAGAGAATCTTATACAAATAGTGGACATGATTTGTAAGATTTGGCTATGGAGATAGCCAGCCAAGATCAAGGAGCTTCAATGAAAGCACAAGAGACCAAAAATGAGAGAATGATTCCGTTCCATCAAAGGATCCAAATGTACAATGATGATAGATTGCTCAAATGAGAGCTTCAAGGAGGTTATATATATCATACACCATTAAGAGATGTGAATGTAAAAACTATGTGGAATAAAGGAGATGTCACATGTGTGCACAACATCTCCACCAAGCTAGGAAAGTACAATTTACATGATGCAAATACAATCTAATAAGAAAGATACTTACCTAAGCAAGCTTGTCCTATTTTGGGTGCATAATATGCAATAAAATAAATAACTAAATGTAAAAATAAAATAATTCACCAACATACCCCCATAGACGTAACTTTGGTGGGTAGGAAAGATTGGATAAATTGGTTTGTGAAAATGTATTGAATGTTAGGTACCCCTATACAAAATGATCCTCTCAAAAAGAAGAGAAGGAGAAAACTTGTTAGATAAAACCCCCTAAGAGAAGATGAAGAGAGAAGGTTGAGGTGATCCCCCAAAAGGACTTAGAAGGATCAAACCCCATGCGAGGATAAACTCCCCCCTAGAATGGAGAGAAGAGAGACCTGCAAACCCTCCCGCCTCCCCCCAAAGTGTAGTCTCCTGTGCTTATGGTAGATGTTTGACTATGAATGTTGAAGATGATCCATGAATGGCAAACAACATTCCACCCTTAGGAAGAAACAAGGCCAAAATGTATGTAGAAGATCTTTCCATTCCTTAAAGGAATATGAGGGAAGAAAGATAAGAATGTTTGATGTCTCTGGAAGCTACTTAGATGTTGTCATGTTAGTGTTGAGAGGCATCACAATAATCAAGAGTCCCAAGCCTAACTAAAGAATGTGACAAATCTAGAACGTTGTGAAAATGAATTTAGAACAAGATCCAAAGATGATAAGACAATGGTTGCAATGAAATTGTCATCAAAGAGGATATGCATGTCCTCAATAGTGTCCTCCAAATCTATAAGAAGGAACTCACAAAACAAACTTGATATGTTTGTCAAGTATTCATCTCAAGGAGTTGTATTTGGAAGACTTTGAATATCTTGCATCATTGAATCGCTAGAATCCCCATCGGAAGCAACACCAAACTTGATAGAACCAGGGAGAAGATGGAGATGAGATCTTAGTGCATGTTATTTGACTATACTATTGATCCTTGGATGATGTGTCCATACAAGATGTCTAAGTATGAACTCTAGATGTATCTGCCGGTGTTGGCATACAAGAGTCCTTAGCCTCAAGATGTTGAATCGTAGATAAAGAAGAAGATGAGCCCTCTAAATATGTGATAGGAGTCATATAAGCCAAAGTCTCAATAGGAATGTTTGTAGGAGGAAACTAAGCGTTAGGAGAAGTCTATGGCATCATGATGTTCAAGATCTTCCCATTCAACAATCACATTAACTATATCATGATTATATGGTTGAAAAGCATCAAGAGGTACAAGACAATGTGCAATAGATTCACTTGGGAATGGAGATTCATTCAATTTGCTGAACATCTCCCATATTTTGATTCAAAAGTCACAAGGGCACTCAATGTGAGTTGTGGCCATTATGGTATCAATGTCAACATAAGTTAGAATCAATATTGTTTTTCCATACAATACGCTAATGTGGAGTACTTGGTTTGGGAACAATTCGATAGAGATAGGGCAAGAGATTAAGCTATTTGAAATGCTTCAAAATCTTGACTCGCAAAGACTTGTAATTAATTTTTCTAAGTTGATAATAGTTGGATGCCTTTTGATAACCAATCATGATTATTTACTCAAAATTAGTTACAAAATAGACCAATCATGAAACTCAACTGACAAAGGCAAATGAAGCCACAAGATCCCCCACCTTCCCCCCCACCAAAAAAGAAAAAAAATAAAAAAAATAATACAATCACAAAACGCTTTGCACAAAATGGTTTTGACACTTTATATTTAATACATGTAATTGCCACTTGCCAAAACGTGTAAATTTCTCTTGATCTTGATGTGTTATAGATGTCAAAATAAGGCTACAATTTTGAACTCATAGATCAGTTTAACCTACAACATTTAGCATGATCTAGCAATTTTCTCAAAATTCAAGATAGAGAAATTTCTCAAAAATCAGAATTGGAGGTCAATTTTTGAGCATCATAGCTCACTTAATACGACTTAAAATCCTCTCTGTGACCACTTGTTGGAAAGCTTTCAAATTTCTCTTTCCAACGAATTTAAAATTGCTTTTTCTAGGACCTATGTGAGGTGTACGACTTTTTGTAAACATTCAGTTTTTTTTGGGGAAAAATCAACAAATGAAAATTTTAGAGGGTAGTAGGCCAAGTGCTCTAATTTTGATGAATTGACAGTCAATTTGTGGGTTTTTGGAACTTCTAGATGCATTGATAGGGTCAATTCTGTCCCAAAATGCTCCAAATGTTGAGTGATTTGTAGATGCCCAATAGAAAAACCTTCTTTCAAACCCTTGTAGAATTGGCTTCTGATTTCTAATTTGGATGCAACAAAAGATAAAACTGACTTCATCAAATCTTTGGACTCAACTGCTATCTCAAATTTGCTTCATCCAACTCCAAAATGCACTTGTAATATAAAGCCACAAGAAGAACCCCCAAATATTGTTATTTCTATCAAGTTTTTTTTATTCTCTAGGTCATCATTTGATGAAAGAGAAGAGCATACTCAACTTTTCAAGAAAATACAAGATCTGCAACCTAAATTTCCAAAAAGGCTAACAAAATGCAATCCCATAAAGGTCTAATATCATGAAACATTTGGCTACGGAGATAGCCACCTAAGATGAAGGAGCTTCAATGAAAGCACAAAAGACCCAAAATGACAATAATTATATTCTATCAATGGATGCAAATATATAATGATGATAGATTCACTCAAATGAGAGCTATAAGTGGGTATATATAGGATACACCACTAAGAGATGTGAATGTACAACCAATATGGGATAAAGAGGTGTAGTAAGATGTGTACACAACACCTCCACCTCATTAAGAAAGTACAATCACATGATGCAAGTACACCCTACCTAAGCAAGCTTATCCTATCCTAGGTGTATAATATGTAATAAAGTAAATAACTAAATTTAAACATAAAATATGCACCAACATGATTTAGAAGATGTTTGTCAACAAGTCACAAGGGCTAGAGGTCTTGCAAACTATGAGTGCTAAGATTGCTTCATCCACCTTCTTGTTTGGTGCATGTAGCTCCCCTCCCTCTTCTACTATTGTTCCATCTCATATCATTACCCCTTCTACCACTATGTTACACCCCGTAGTATTATTCCTATCTGCACTAATGTCCCACCACATAGTGTCCGTCCTTTCTCCACCCTTAACCCTCTTTATGGCCTACCTTCTAACTCTACTCCTATCATACCCGCATCCTACATGATGTATTATACCTCCATTCCTCTTTCATCTACCACTACCCAACCTATCATATCCACCCATCCTCTCACTTGTGCCATCCTTACTACCATTTCATTTTTTACCATGTCTATGCCTCATTCCATCCCTCCATTACTGTTCATGTACACAATTCATGTAATGTCCCCTTTTGAGATAACCATAATTCTTGCCCTGATTTTTTGAAGATATCCTTTTATGATGGTTTAGTGTTCAGACTGTATTCTTTTTCTCCTTTTCCTGATCAATTATAGGATAAAGACATTCATAAATCTATTCATTTTTCTATCAAATAATCACAATTACTTATAAGGTTCAATAATTGCCGCAAGCATCATTATTATTATTTTATATATATATATATATATATGCAATTACATACAATAATGTCAATGGAGCAAAACATATCAGAAATGTTATAAGATAACTAGTAGCACGCATGATTCATTATCCCCAATGTCATCAATAAAAAATAGATAACATTAAATAAATAGCATCATGTATGAATTATTATTAATTACACTATTATTTAAATCCATGATGTATTTATCAACATCATTATTCAAATGTACAAACATTTATCTAACTTATTATTTAAATCCATAAAATCCTTATTTTCTTATTGTTGGACAATTCTGCAGATATCCCTATTTCTCCCAGCTACCGTTCTGTAGAACCTCTTTATTTCCAGCCAGTGATGCCTCTACAAGGGATCACACCTGGTGCAGGAGCACCTAAGGAACAACAGTGAGTTTCATTAGGTAAATAAGAAATTTAGAAGAATAGTTTTGTTTTGTTTTCATAAGGTCATGTTGACCATTGTGTGGAGAGCTTAGAGGTGTTTTTGATCTTTGGAAAAGAAGATGTCAAGAGATAAATAAGTTTAGAAGCTCATCTTGCTGAGTTGTCAAAGTTGCCAAAGGTTGAAAAACACAGTGGATTTTATAATTTTCATCTTTAGGTCATCTTAAGTTCGACAACAAGAACTTAACTGTTTTTGGAGCCTATTTAAGATATGCTTCGACCATGGAATAGGGTTGGAAGTGTTGTTGTTATAGTGAGATTTTGTGAAATTGAAGGAAGACAGCGTTCTGTGCTAAAAATTCTGAGTTTTGCAACTAAATAGAGATTTCAGGGATTAGACCTGCTACTGTTTTGATTGTAGGATGTGGTGTTAGCAGTTTACAAGCATTGTACATCATTAAATAGTTTCTTTGTTCAATTTGTAAGCACTTTTTGTAAATAGTTTAATTTTTGCCTTGTTGCTGGTCTGAACCAGACTGTTTTTAGGAAATGGAGTGCTAGAGCATTTTCCCACCGTACAAACCGTACGGCCCTTTGGGAACAGTGCCTAGTCTCCATGCTTGTACAGATGGTAGGTTGTAGGCTTTGTGTGTGTGCAGGAGTTGCTAGCAATGTCTTGCCCTAGGCGAGCTAGGCAGAGTCCGGCTAGGGTAGACAAGGAGTGAAAGGCACATAATTTGCAAGGGTGCTAAGTTTTTGGGAAAATTCCTTTTGGAGAATTTAGTTGAGGGTCTTGGCAAGGCCTGGTAGTCAGGAGGAGACTCCATCAAATCATTTGGTGTGAGAAGATTCTGACAATTTGAAATCAGCCTGGAAAAGGCTAGTAAACCCTAGGTTTTGGCCATTTTTGTGCAAGGGCAGTGTACGGGCAGTACAGATTCAAAACCCTGAAAATCTTCAAGGTATGGACATGGGAAACACAAACCCCAAGCAAAGAACCTAGGTCACTTGGAGGGTTTTCGAGTAAATTGCATTTTTCTCGGGTTAAGAGGCCTAATTGGGGCTCTAGGCTTGTAGCCTTTTCTAACCCTAGGAGAGGGTTTAGTGGCAGCGATGGGGAATTGGAGTTTTGGAGTTGAACAAGAACCCTAATAGGCTGCTATGAAACTTTTACTTCATCCTTACACCCCTGCAAAAGCCTAACTGAACGTTGAGGGTAATTGGCCTTTAGGGAAGAGTAAGGGTCAAGGGTGAGATAGTGACAAAGCATCAAGATTGGCTTGATGGAAATGAAAGAAGGTTGATAGTAGGGTTGGACAGTAGGACCAGGGGACCTATACTTGAAATAGGACCTAAAGGTTAAGGTGGGAGAGTCACCTAGGAGTTCTTGAGAACAAGGACCCAGAGCATGGGACAATGAGTGTCTCATCCAACCCTACCCTATCAGATTGGTATCAGAGCGAGTAAAAGATTTGGGAAAGAATAATATATGTCAGAGGTTGAGTCAAGTGATACTACTGTCATGGTGACAAATGCACAATTGGCCAAGATGGTTGAAGAGCAGGTGGAAGATAATAGGCTACTGAGGGAAAGAATAGCCCAACTTGAACAAGCAGTGAGGAGTGTACAATTTGAAGGAAGGGTACCAAAGGAAAAAGAGGTTGCAGAGGAAGACAAGACCCCTGAACCTGACCCTGTCCTGAAAGAAGAGCCTTTCTTGAAGGCATTGAAGGCCTTGAGTGGAAAAGCACTTGAAGGCATACCACTATTTAGTGGGAAAATGGAAGCTGATCTAGTCATGGACTGGATAGAGGGAATGGAAAACTATTTTGAGTGTGATGGAGTCACTGAGGTACAGAAGGTGAAGGTGGCCAAATCAAGACTAAGAGGTTCTACCTTGACATGGTGGAAGTTCATTCATACAGAGAGGGAAAAGGAAGGCAAGCAGCCTATAACTACTTGGAAGGGTATGGTTGCCAAAGTAAAAGAAGCATACATGCCAGATGACTATGAGATTCAGTTACACAAGAAGAGACAAAGTCTAAGGCAGAAAGACCAAGATGTAAACACTTATACTGAGGAGTTTCAAAAACTTTGCATGAGGTCTAATGTGACAGAGGATGAGAGTCTCAAGGTGGCTAGGTATCTTAATGGCTTGAAGTGGAACATTCAAGAGGAGATGGCTCTTTTAAGTCCTAAGACAGTACATCAATGTTACCAATTAGCTATCAAGATTGAGGAAAGGAACAAGAGGAAGCAAGACCAGGCTTCTAAGGGCAGAGGCAAAGGCAGAGATCAAAGAGATCAAAGAGGACAGCGAGGTGGCTACCAAGGTAGAGGCAATGACCAAAGAAACCAAGGAGAGTTTTAATCCACAAATCATGGCAATGAAACACCTTTTAGAGGAGGGTATAATAGAGGTAGAGGACCTCAAGGAGGTTCAAACAGAGGAAGAGGAGCAGGCAGGAGCAATTCATACTTTGCAAACATGAAATGCTACCATTGTAGTCAAGTAGGTCATCCTGCTTATAGGTGCCCGGAGAAAGCATCTTCATCAAGCAATGAGAAGAGAGTGGCTTATGCACAAGAGGACACCATGAGTCCTAAGTCATCTGAGATTAGTCATATTGAATTTGAGGTAGGAGAGAATCTTATGTTCAACAGAGTTTTAATCAGACAACTGGTCAAGGAAGAACCAAAACAAAGGAGAGCTCTATTTAGAGTAAGGTGCAAAATACTTGGTAAAGTATGCAAGGTCATAGTAGATTCAGGTTCAACAGACAATATAATCTCAGAGGAGGTAGTAATGAAACTGAAATTGGAGAAGGTACCCCATACTAACCCCTACAAGGTCACATGGCTAAACAAAGGGCAAAGTGTTTTAGTGAATGAGCAAGTAACGGTGGAGTTTTCCATTGGAGGGTACAAAGATAAGTTAGTTTATGATGTGTTACCCATGGATGCTTGTCATCTACTATTGGGCAGACCATGGCAATATGACAGAGGTGCCATATATGATGGAAAAGAGAACACCATCTCATTCAAGAAGGATGGAAAGACTTTCAAGCTGCAGTCACTGTCAGAAGAAGAAGAGGGACAGTCAAAGACACCAAACATCATGTTGAGTAGTGGGAAGGAGTTCCTTAACAACCTACATCAAGGGGGTAAAGGATATGTGTTTGTGTTACAACCTAAAGAAGAAGACAAGGCTGAAAAGACAGTCTTACCGGAAGCAGTCCAAAAGTTACTTGAAAAGTACAAGAGCATTGTAAGTGATGGTACACCTGCAATTCTACCACCTAAGAGAGCCATAAGTCATCAAATTGACTTCATACCTGGAGCTTCATTACCTAACAAAGCAGCATACAAGCTTACACCAGATCAGAATCTAGAGGTAGCTAGACAAGTGCAAGAGTTGTTGGATCAAGGATTGATTCAAAAGAGCATTAGCCCATGTGCAGTACCAGTAGTTTTAGCAACCAAGAAAGGAGGTAAGTGGAGGTTATGCACTGATTCTAGAGCAAGCAATAGGATCACCATTAGGTATAGGTTACCTATTCCTAGAATTGAAGACTGGATGGATTGTCTTGGAGGAGCTCAGTACTTCACCAAGTTGGATCTCAAGGGTGGATACCATCAGATCAGAATCAAGGATGGAGATGAGTGGAAGACAGCTTTTAAGACAAATGATGGGTTATATGAGTGGAGTGTTATGCCATTTGGCCTCTCTAATGCCCCTAGCACATTCATGAGGCTCATGAATGAAGTGCTTAAAGACTTTACAGGGATATTTGTGATAGTGTATCTTGATGACATCCTCATATACAACAAGACAGCAGAAGAGCATTTAAAACATGTGGAGTTGGTTCTTAGAAGGTTGCAAGAGGAGAAGTTGGCAATCAATCTAGAGAAGTGTGAGTTCTTTAAGCAAGAGCTAGTCTATTTGGGTTTTGTAGTGTCCAAAGGATCATTGAAGATGGATCCAAGCAAGGTGGAAGCTATTCTCAACTGGCCTACACCAACCATAGGGACTGAGGTAAGGAGTTTTCATGGATTGGCTCAGTTTTATAGAAAATTCATAAGGAACTTTAGTGGAATATGTGCACCAGTCCTAGATACAATCAAGGGTGGTTTAAAAACTAAGTTTGTGTGGACTCAAGAAGCTGAGAAAGGGTTTGAGAAACTAAAACAAGAAGTAGCAACTCAACGTATTCTCTTGTTACCTAGCTTTGACAAGTTGTTCACTGTTGAATGTGATGCAAGTGGAGTGGCAATAGGAGTGCTAAGTCAAGAGGGCAGGCCTATAGCCTTCTTTAGTGAGAAGCTCAATGAAGCAAAGAAGTATTCAACCTATGACTTAGAACTTTATGCTTTGGTTCAATCACTTAGAAAATGGAGGCATTATCTTCTACCCAAGGAGTTTGTAGTCTTTACTGACAATCAGGCACTGAGTTTTATCAACACTCAAGAGAAGTTGAGTAATAGACATTTGAAATGGATGGAATACATCCAAGCTTTTACCTTCACCATCAAGCACAAGAAGGGACAACTAAACAAAGTAGCAGATGCATTGAGCAGGAGATTGTTGACAGTGCAAGAGATACAGATCAAGAGCATTGGCATAGAGAGTTTCAAGGATCTCTATGGGGAAGATGAAGACTTTTCAGAGGTCTATAAGGTATGTTCTAACTTTGAGAACCATTTCCATAGTAATACTGAGTATACATTGCAAAGTGGGTTATTGTTTAAAGGTAATCAATTATGTGTTCCAAGAGGGTCAATGAGGGAAAATCTGATTCGGGAAAAGCATAATGGCAGTCTTAGTGGACATTTTGGCATCAATAAGACTTTAGAACTAGTGCAAAGATTCTATTACTGGCCTAAGTTGGCAAGAGATGTTAGAAAGTATGTGGAACAATGTGTTGTGTGTATGAAAGCTAAGGGAGGAGCTAGTAATGCTGGTCTATATCAACCCCTACCCATTCCTAATAGACCATGGGAGTGTGTGAGCATGGATTTTGTGGTAGGCCTTCCTAAGACCAAGACTGGTTTTGACAGTGTTTATGTAGTAGTGGACAGATTTAGCAAAATGAGTCATTTTATTCCTTGCAAAACTACTCATGATGCAAGCTACATAGCTCATCTTTTCTTCAAGGAAGTTGTAAGGATCCATGGACTACCTTTAAGTATTTTTCTGACAGGGATGTGAAGTTCATGAGTCACTTTTGGAAGACTCTATGGAGTAGATTGGGTACCAACCTGTCTTTTGGATTAGCTTACCATCCTCAAACCGATGGTCAAACAAAGGTGGTTAATAGGGTGCTAGGTAACCTTCTAAGGTGCCTAACTAAGGATTATGGACAAACATGGGATATGGTTATCTCACAAGCTGAGTATGCTTACAATGATAGTGTGAACCGAACCACAGGGAAGAGTCCTTTTGAGATTGTGTATGGGATGCACCCAAGAGGCATATGTGAGCTTAGAGATCTTGGAGCTATGGAACATAGAAGTGGACATGTAGAAGACTTCAGTCAGACCATGAAGGAGATTTAGGAGCAGGTAAAGAGGACAGACACTGAGGCTACACAAAAATTGAAGGAGAAGGCATATATGTCAAGGAAGGATGTGCAATTTGCAGTAGGGGACTATGTCATGGTCCACCTTAACAAATCAAGGTTGCAGAAGGGAATGTCAACCAAGTTGCAGATGAAGAGAGTGGGTCCATGCAAGATATTGGCCAAGTATGGGAAGAATGCATACAAGGTGGAGTTACCTACCGACCTAGGGATCTCTCCAGTGTTCAATGTAGCTAATTTGATCAAGTATAAGGGGACAGTCAATGCTGTGGATCAGAACAGTCAGGAGATCTTCAAGGACATCAGCAATGTATCCTTACCTAGTCAAGACAAGCCTCAGGCAGAGAAGATCTTGGAGTCAAGAGTGAAGAAGGCTACAAGACAAAAGGTGTACATGGAGCAGCTTGTCAAGTGGAAGAACAAGCATGACGTAGAAGCCACATGGGTACAAGAAGATCAGTTCAAGAAGTTTGGTATTGACCTGTCCTTGATCTCTCCTTCCATTCCTTAGTGTTTGGGCTGAGAGGGGGAGAATGGTGCAGGAGCACCTAAGGAACAATAGTGAGTTTCATTAGGTAAATAAGAAATTTAGAAGAATAGTTTTGTTTTGTTTTCATAAGGTCATGTTGACCATTGTGTGGAGAGCTTAGAGGTGTTTTTGATCTTTGGAAAAGAAGTTGTCAAGAGATAAATAAGTTTAGAAGCTCATCTTGCTGAGTTGTCAAAGTTGCCAAAGGTTGAAAAACACAGTGGATTTTATAATTTTCATCTTTAGGTCATCTTAGGTTCGACAACAAGAACTTAACTGTTTTTGGAGCCTATTTAAGATATGCTTCGACCATGGAATAGGGTTGGAAGTGTTGTTGTTATAGTGAGATTTTGTGAAATTGAAGGAAGACAGCATTCTGTGCTAAAAATTCTAAGTTTTGCAACTAAATAGAGATTTCAGGGATTAGACCTGCTACTGTTTTGATTGTAGGATGTGGTGTTAGCAGTTTACAAGCATTGTACATCATTAAATAGTTTCTTTGTTCAATTTGTAAGCACTTTTTGTAAATAGTTTAATTTTTGCCTTGTTGCTGGTCTGAACCAGACTGTTTTTAGGAAATGGAGTGCTAGAGCACTTTCCCACGGTACAAACCGTACGGCCCTTTGGGAACAGTGCCTAGTCTCCATGCTTGTACATATGGTAGGTTGTAGGCTTTGTGTGTGTGCAGGAGTTGCTAGCAATGTCTTGCCCTAGGCGAGCCAGGCAAAGTCCGGCTAGGGTAGACAAGGAGTGAAAGGCTCATAATTTGCAGGGGTGCTAAGTTTTTGGGAAAATTCCTTTTGGAGAATTTAGTTGAGGGTCTTGGCAAGGCTTGGTAGTTAGGAGGAGACTCCATCAAATCATTTGGTGTGAGAAGATTCTGACAGTTTGAAATCAGCCTGGAAAAGGCTAGTAAACCCTAGGTTTTGGCCATTTTTGTGCAAGGGTAGTGTACGGGCAGTACAGATTCAAAACCCTGAAAATCTTCAAGGTATGGACATGGGAAATACAAACCCCAAGCAAAGAACCTAGGTCACTTAGAGGGTTTTCGAGTAAATTGCATTTTTCTCGGGTTAAGAGGCCTAATTGGGGCTCTAGGCTTGTAGCCTTTTCTAACCTTAGGAGAGGGTTTAGTGGTAGCGATGGGGAATTGGAGTTTTGGAGTTGAACAAGAACCCTAATAGGCTGCTATGAAACTTTTACTTCATCCTTACACCCCTGCTAAAGCCTAACTGAACATTGAGGGTAATTGGCCTTTAGGGAAGAGTAAGGGTCAAGGGTGAGATAGTGACAAAGCATCAAGATTGGCTTGATGGAAATGAAAGAAGGTTGATAGTAGGGTTGGACAGTAGGACCAGGGGACCTATACCTGAAATAGGACCTAAAGGTTAAGGTGGGAGAGTCACCTAGGAGTTCTTGAGAACAAGGACCCAAAGCATGGGACAGTGAGTGTCTCATCCAACCCTACCCTATCAACACCTCTCCTCAATGTAATCGGTGCCTCTTTGATAATAACTCGTCTTTATTGATCACTACATTGATAAAACACAAGTTTATCTTTTAAACCTTCCTTAATTGCATATCCCAATTGCTTAATCACTGATTACTATTATCTTCATAAACTCAGATATAAATCTGAATTACATTTTCTATGCACTGCTCTTTCTTTCCCTTATATCTGCTCTTTATACATCTCAGATCTGTGGGTGTTACATATATATTTATTATCCTTTTTTACACTAGAAGTCTAGAACCACTCCTATTTACTTCCTCACTTTGTCATGTCCCTTGAATCAATGGTGATAAGATAACAGAGTATATATTTAAAATATTAGCTATTTGATATCGTTATAATTATGATTATCAAAGATAATATCGTAATTATAATTATTATATTATAAATATTAAAGATATATAAAATTAAGGTAAAAGACAAATATAATAATATTATAGTTATTGAGTACAAATTGAAATTTACGGTTATTAGAGATAAGAGGGACAAAAAATAAGTATAGAATAATTACATTTGCAAACAATGAATGATATTGGGTATTTTATCATTCAAGTGTTTCCTTAGCCAATTCATTTGGCACCTTCTGGAGCGTGTTAATTGAGGCTTTCCTTTTGGAGGTGATATTATTAGGAACATAATATGAAGGCGTCAACCCATGTAGAATAGTTGAGTGTTGATGATACAAGAGTCGACACTAATCCGGCAACGTCATCATAGCTATAAGAGAAAGTAGCTTCTTGAGAGAAAATCGCACTGTTTGGGGCGTTTACAGAAGTAATGTGGAGTGCGGTAGCTCCTTGGGGGATTGACTCATATTTCCCTATTAAGCATAATCGCACCTTTATGTATATGTTGGCGTTTAAATTCGCACCTTTGGAATGTGAATTTGAAACGAACAGCTATGCACAATAAAACTGCTCTTCCAATTAGGAGGGGAAGCTCCCTCTTGCTGATGGTGTGAAAGAAAGTAAATTAAAACTAATTCGCCTATCTTTTTGTTTCAGCTAGAGCACAAGGTTTATAAAACATGAATGCCGCAGCTGAGATTTTCGAATTAAGAATTCCAACCACGACTAACTTAAGCTAAAGACGTTTCTAATATCTCAAGTAATACGTAGAGCAAGAGAATTAGAAATGAACAAGGTTGATTCTCTGACAAAGTGCTTCAATAAACTCTTTCCCAACATACACCTACTTACTTTCAATTTAAGCTGAAATTAAGTTCATAAAAGCATAACACAATAAATGGAAATCTGAGACGTTATACCAAGGCAAAGGAGGCTCATGATTTTATTTCTCAAACTTCTAGAACAAAGATTACTAAACACATGCACGGAACAAGAAATTGCAGCTAAAGAGGCTTGCAATCTTGTTCTTACACAAAGAGAACAGCAATTACAACAACTAATTGTTGGCTAAAAGAGACTCAACAATTCGCTATCATAAACACAATTGAACAACACTGAAAAACAAATAGAAGGCACTTAGGCTCAATGTTTTGTTATCACTAGCATGGTTAAAAAAAACTAATGAGCAAAGGCTCTTATTTATAGGCAAGCAGAGGAGTAGGGAACCCTAAAATCTCTTGCTTTCACAATCTAGGCCTTGCTCAGCAAGCAAGCTTTATTTCTAAATCTAGAAAGAAGATAACATCTAACACCTAAGAAAGCAGAAAAAGCAGGAAACACCAACTATTACAATTTATCTTCTTACTCTTCAAAGAATGGATAAGAATTGTTCCAAGAATAGAAAGAAAGTGGAAAGAAAGCTTCTAGAAGAAAGCATCTTTAGATTTCGACCACATTTGCTAGAAAGATGGAAATTGTGTCCCGATTCGGTGCATCTATACCATCAATAGCAAAGTTGCGCTTTTCTAAGATGTCCTCTCCATTTGCAATTGATCTCAGGAAATCTTCAACCTCATTGGCCGCCTTTTCAAACTTTGCTGACATCATCGAAATATGACTCATTCTCCTGCCAACTAAATTGCTGCCATCACAGCCGCAAACAACATTCTGAAACTGATTTTGCACTTCATTGAGTCCGACATAGGAACCATCTTCAAGACTGTATCGAGAAGGAATCTCAATGACAAGCTCTTGGATGAAAGAAGAGCTTTGATACCCTTTGTCTGTAGGCAATAAACTCCTCGGATATCCTCTCGTAGGTTTTGACCTTGAAGACATGATGCTCTCTCCAAGCAAGGATCTGCCTCTTGTGTTCTTTTGAAACCACTGAACCATAGGCTATATCTAAATCAGCAATGATGATTTCATGCCTTGGTTTTACCTCTGTCATTGACTGTTCAAACCCTTGAATACCTTGACGCAGCTCATGAGCGTTGTCTTTCAACTGAAACATCTGTGTTAAGATCTCCTTCCCTTGACAATGAAACTCTCGATCCACTCTTGAGTTTCCTTCCCACAAATGACCAGCTGTCTCAATTGATGATGATTAGCTGGTGTCTCTAAAACTTGGGGCAGCAACTGAGTAGCCTGTGAAGTACCCTAGACAAGGTTTGAAATGAAGAGCCTGAGTTGTCGTATTTCAGCCTTGAGGGCTGCTTTGTCTTCTCCATCCTTGAGCACTCTTTCTTGAAGGCTTTCAGACACAACTCTGAACAAACTGACATCCGCATGTCTGGTATTTTTACCAAGATTAGCCTTGACCATCACGAAGTCGTCCATATCAACTTCATCTCTGTTCTTGTCCTCTAGGGGTAATGCAGTCTCCATGACTATCTCACCATTAGGATTCCTATCAAAGTGAACTTGCTTCTTTGCTTTCTTCTTAGGAGGTTCCTGATAGATGTTATTAAGGTCATCAAAATTCACCTGATACAAAGGTCTTCTTCTTACCCTTCCCAAGGAGCTCTCAAGCCAAGACACGGTAATATCTTTACTAACTTCCTCGGGAGGTACAATTGCAATTTCTTCATCTTCTTCAATATCGAGGTAGATGTGAATCGGTGAAGATCCTGTCAATGGTATGGAGTCGTGTTAAAGGCGGCTCCTCTACTTCTTTTTGAGGTATGGGCTCGTCTGGAGGAGCTTCTGCTTCAACCGTTGATGGCTCCTGTATGACTATACTTGAGAAGTCTATCCTCCTTACATTTTTAATTGACCTGCTGCCCTTTGCGCCTTCTTGAGACTGACTTTTCCCTTTTAACTGTGCTCTAAAAGAGGAGGGAAGTGATGGCTGTACCCTTGGCGGCTTTGCTGTTGGAATGGAGTTTTTCCTCTTAAGGATTAGGAAAACCTTGCTGTGCTCGAGGACTTGTCTTGTCCTGTCTTCAACTAAGAGGGACTCTTTATTAGCCCAATTGACTTGAGGAAGGGGCTGATCTTCAATTCGCTTCTGAGCATACATTAGGAGAAGCACATCCTCATCATCATCCAATAACCCTTCGATGTCTTTTGATAAGTAGTCTTTCATCTAGTGAAGAGTGAGCCTGCTGTAACTACGCCTCTACGCCTCGAACTCATTTGTACAATTGGCCCAAAAATCTTCAAGGGCGGATATGTGAGCATAGTTTCTCTCAAATCGAGTAGCGTAGATGCCATGAGGATCATACGATCGTCTCTCGCTGTAAGGCTTGAGACCAAGTTTGTCTAACTCATCTCCCATGGTTTTAGCATCTGCTGCTGTTCTGCATGTATAGATTCCCAGTCCCAATGGAAAATTGGGGGCGGGTTTCTTTCTATTCCTCAAGAACTTGTGGACATCATGTGCCTGCCTTAAGAACTCCATGAAGACAACTTCGTTTGATGGGTACCTTGGTAGCATGAGTGGGGTGCCTGAAAAGCCATAGACTCTGAGATAGGTGAAAGTAGGAAATTGTATGACCCAATCTGCCCATTCTGCGATCGTTGCCCTGGCATTTGAAGAGATACGGATGTGCAATTCATTGTCCAGGTCCCGCACTGTGTACATCAGGAAAGCCTCATTCACTCTCTTGTAGTGATGTAGTGACTTAATGAATTCCAACTAAGGATAGTAGTTGTAGATATGTTGTACGCTCAGTGATCCCTCGGTGTTCAACCCTCTGAATTGACCTTGATAGGCCACTAAGTAGACTAGGTAAGAAACCATGTGGAATTCATGAATCTGGAAATATTCCGTTATCTGTTGATGGAGGCTGTCACTAATCAAAGTGGCCCAATCATAGAACTCAGTCTTCTTCATGATATGGGGTATAGCGTAGAACATCCAAGGCTGAAACTTGGTAGCATCTTTTGATCCAGTTACCCTGTTGAGCAAGGTCATTATGATAGCAACTTCGTCCTTGAACTCTCCTTGCTCGACGTTCTTAGGCAGAGTCTTATGTTTTTCCTTCATCCACCTTTGTGCAATCTTCTTACTGTACTTGTCCTTGTGCATTTCCCATATCCTCTCACATTCACCCTTTGAGATAGTGACACTTTCAGGCCAAGGGGGAATGGAGAAACATTTTTCGATCATGTCAGGCTTCAAACTGCAAATCAATCTATCATCAACTGATTGAATCTCCCTTCTAGCCGGGTTGTAATGCTTGATGCAAGTGATTATGAACTAGAGACTCTGAACTGATATAGGAATAGACGCTGCTACGAGGAGTCCAGAGTGTCCCAAGTTTCTGATTGAAGTGTTGCTTGCGCTCTCCAAAGCGTGTAGATCAAACACCGACTTGCTGTGACGCAAGTCCGTCTCAACTGTTTTGATGAAATTGTGGTAGAGAGCTGATTTGGTCTTGAAATCATTGGGAGTGTATTCCATTATGAAAACCTTGAAGAATGACTGTAAACTTGCCTAGGTCCAAATAAGTTTCGAGCAACTTTCTATTTTTAGAATGCTGGTTTTTCTTCCTCCAATGGACAAAGTTTTTGAATTTTTTTTGAGATATGGGTTTTGCTCAGAATTTCGTTGCAAGACAACCCAGATCGTTCGTTTTTGAAAATTTTGAATTTAGATTGAAAAAACAACAAACCCTAATTTCTTCAATTTTTCACGAAAAAAGCTGGCACTTGATTTTTGTTCAAAATGTAATTAGAAATGGACCCAGTTGATCAGATTTGAAAATATTGAGGGCTGATCGAAAAAGCAGCCAACTCTAGGGTTTGAAATTTTCTTATAAAAGTTGTGATATGGGTTTTCTTCAGAAGATTGTTTTGATAAGACCCAGATGAACAAATTCTGAAAACACCGAAGATTTCATTGACATGCAAAGAAAAAGCAGCTGTTACAACTTGAGAAAATTTCTTGAAAAATTCTTCAGAAGAATGAGATGGCAAGACTCAGCTGGCTGAAAATTGAAAATCTTTGCCTTCTTCAAAAATTTGATCTTTTGGATGAAAAAGCATGAAAAAGCAAGGCCTTATGCTACTGGTTTGAAAAATTTGATGAAGAATCAGCAAACTTGAGTTCTTGAATCATGAAATTTTTTTTCTTCAAACTTGCTGCTCCACTCTTCTCCTTGGGATGCCACCTGCAAAACTGATGAAAATTGTATTGAAGAGATGTATTAAATAGATTTAGGGTTTGAAATAGCTTTGCTTTCTTTTGTTTTTATTTTCAAAACCCTAAAATCAGCTGGTTCGATTAACTTGGACATCCTCTTCCTCTTGCCATTTTGAAATCTTGAAAAATTTGAAAATTTTCACTAAGGCATTGTAAGTTGGGCACCCTTCTTGGCTAAGGGTGCCCATTTTGTCCAGAGTTAGCCATTTTTATGATTTTCAAGTTCTTCCCTTTTCCCTTTGATCTTTTGATGAAATTTTGACTCTGGGAGCTACGCTGATCCGATTGACTGGCTGACAGATTCACTGAATAGCTTGGCTGAATCCGACGAAGTGATCTTGGAGGCTGCATTGGTGAATTCTATCATTTCAGACCTCAAAAGTTTGAGCGCCCTTCTTGGCTAGGGGCGCCCATGATTACCAGACTTAGAATATTTTCATGAACTTCATCAATTTCTCTTCTACAGACGTTCCTGTCAGATCTGGAGATCTGGGCGTCGGATTGACTGATGGCTGAGCTCATCGCGAAGCTGAGGAGATTCCACAAGGGGTCTTCTGGAGACACTTCTATCAAAAAGTTGAATTTGGGCCTTCAAAAGCTTGGGCGCCCTTGGCAAGTTGGGGCACCCAACTTCACCAGCCTTAGTCAATTGGAGATTCCACGAGGGGTCTTCTGGAGACACTTATATCAAAAAGTTGAATTTGGGCCTTCAAAAGCTTGGGCGCCCCTGGCAAGTTGGGGCACCCAACTTCACCAGACTTAGTCAATTTTTTTTGCAACTTTCACCTTTGCTTTTGAATTTTGGTTTTCAGCTCTTATCAGACCCTCCATTCAGCCCGCTACATCTAGTGACTTCCAACTCCATTTAACATGCTGAAGGTCTTGTTGGAAAGCCTGATCAACTTTGAAGAAGTCACGTTAGGGCTTCGTCTGCAAATTCATCTGTTTGAGCCCTCAAAAACTTGGGTGCCTATCTCCTTCAGGGGCGCCCATTTGCTCAGGACTTCGAAATTTTTCATCTGATTTTATCTTCAAGTTCAAACCTTCATTCTGTACCTTCAACTTTGATTTGGATTTTCCGGAGATTGACCAGTCAGATGCGTTGATGATGACATCCGTTGCGAAGTAGACTGAATTTTGAAGAGATTGATCCTATTTGCAAACCCTAATTGTTGGATTTGGCCTTTCAAAAAGCCGGGCGCCCCTGGGCACTTGGGGCACCCATAGTTCCCAGACTCAGTCAAATTTTGGTGATTTTCATGTTTTTCATTTTGACTTATGTTTGGATCCTCCCTGTTTGATCTTGAATTCTGGATGATTGGATGATCTGATGACTGTACTGCCGGATTCGCTGCGGAGCTAAGAGGAAATTGAACAACTTTGCTTGGAGGCTCAAACCCTAATTTCATCATTTGATGCCCTAAAAAGATGGGTGCCTTTCTCCTTCAGGGGCGCCCAGGCTAGGCAGACTTAGTCAAAATTTCACTGTTTTCACCTTCTTCCTCGTTCTTCGTGCGTTTTCTTCAACTCATCTTTTGTTTGATGCTTGGTCATTGAATCTGACGCCTAACAATTGACTGACCTCCATTGATGACTTTTGAAGTTCCCAAAATGCTTTCTGAAATTGAAAAAGCAAAATAGACCTATTCGGGCAAAACTGATCGTTTCTTGATTCTGACTGCATTAGCCTAATATGGAAGTATTTTTAGCCAATCAAAATCAGTTTGGATCCTAATGGACCAACTTTCTATTTTTAGAAAGTTTTGCTAGTATCCGTTTCGAAAGAAACCCATAAAAACCTAGAAAAAGTTACTATTTTTAGAAAATTTCTAAAAATAGCAGTTTTCCTAAAAAATAGGGATGAAAAACTGAGATTTGGGTTTTATAGATTAGGTCGCTCTGAGCAGACCCAGATCGTCAGATTTTGGAAATTTTTCATTCTTACCCTTCATGCTAGACATGCACACCCAAATTTTGACCTTTTTGATAGATTTAACAAGACTTTTACTCATTTCTTCAAAATGTCATAGTGTAGCAAAACTTTTAATTTGGGGTACAACAGTATAAAGGTCATGTAATGGATAGGGCGCACTAGGATTTGTAAATAGGGGCACTATCTTTTGAGAGGCTTAACTATGGGAGATTAATTGCCGGAGAGGTTAGCAGATTACACAATTCATCAATATATTTAGCTATATTCATTACAACGATTAAGTGAGCCGACAAGCTTGTGAGATGGAAACGAAATAAGGAATATTGAAGTCAATTAAGAACATTGTTTAGTAATAGTAATTAACTAAATGGCGTGTCTTTTGGAAGGGCATTCTCTATTCCAAGAAACACAACTGTTCTGTGCAAAGCATGAAAGTATAAGTATTAAGGAGAAATGATGAGGAGAAAAAAAGGACATCCTCACAACAAAAGAGCGTGTAAACCCGACTATATAATAATCAAACCATCTCAGACATCTAGCCAAGAAGAAACCACATATGTAAAGCTGTATACCTTGATCGAGGAGTCCAAAGGCAAATCCTAAAGAAGGCAAAAAGGATAGGAAAACAAGAATCATATATTTTATTAGATCTAAGGAGCTCTTCAAGAGCCAATTACTAGCCAGCCAAATGGATGCATGATTGAATCACGTATATCTGATATAGACATGAACTAAAGGAAGAATAGTAGAGTAGGAGAAAAAAGAGAAAAGAGTCGACATTTGTTGGAGACATGCAAGAACAGAGGTAAGTAGACTAACCTACTGGATATTGTTAATAAATCAAGTCTCCTACAAGGAGATTATGTTAAATTTATTATGATAGATCAATAATCTTTCTATTTGATACAAGATTGAATATGAAGTCATTGTGAAATCTGTGTTTGTGTAGAAATCAATCAGATAAATTCACCGAACTGTTAAGGATAGAAATAAAGTGAAACTTCATAAAAAGAATCTAGCATAATCCCTAACTCATAGTGTATCGAACTAATGACCATACTTTGTGATAAAACTATATAAAGAGCATATACTTACTAGATGTGAAATGTAATAAGCAAATGTCAATTCACTAAGTTACTAGACAAATCTAAAATATGCAGATTTATAATTTATTAAACACAATGATATGGTTTACAACAATGAATGTGTCTTTGAGGGATGATGGCTGTACTACTCCATGAATAGATTTCGACTGAAATCTCTTTCGTAACGCTCGATGAGGATAGGGAGTGTGTGGAAGGGAAAGGCGGGTAAATCCACCCAATGTTGGACGGAGCCCAAGACGGGTAACCAACCTTGAGGGTGTCCAACTCGAGATGGTGCACGCGCCCTTGGCATAGTAAATCTACCATCCCACGAGGTTAGGGAGAGGAATGAGGGAAAGGTCTTGTTGTGACCTTTTCACACATCACCCCATTCAAAATGGGGACCCCCTAAATTTTTGCTCCATTCGGGTCTTTTGGCTTTGGTTTTGGGTCTGTCTCTCTCTGTCGGTTCTTTCTGTCTAGTGATTTACTTGTCATTTGACCTAGATTTGAATTTTGGCTTAGTCTGGAGGGCTTTATGATGAATTAGGGTTTACAATCTTCAGGCTAATTTGAGGTCAATTTGAGTTGGTTAATTGCATTCTGACTATTGCATCATGATTAGAACACTTCAAACTGCTTGCCTGCAAAATTTGAGCGCAAACGGACAACTGTCTATTTTTAGCAAGTATCACCTTCAGGAGCCATTTTTAGGGTTTGCATGTTGGAATTTTCAATGCATGTCAGCATAATCTTTTTGGGTTTTTCAAGACCTTTGCGTTAGTATAACATGCAAAACAAGATGACGATTTTCAATGATTCAGGCTTCAGAGGCTATTTTTAGGGTTTGCATGCAGGATTTCTCGGCGCATGTCGGGATATTCTTTATGGGTTTTCCGAGAGCTACGCAACGAGGTAACATGTAAGCAGAGTTGATCACTTTTCAGGGACTTGCTATTTTTAGCCAGTGCTCACATGTTGATCATTTTTCTTGGTTTTTTTTTGGTTTTTTGAGATCTCTCGGGCAGTGTGACATGAAAACTCATCCGACAGTTGATTGGTCACTTTTTCAAATACTTACTATTTTTAGCAGGTTCACTCTAGTAGCTACCCAACACTTCAGAATTACGAACACAATGGCATGCAATAGAAATGGGGTCAAACGAAGGTCATTTGGGACACATGCAAGTCAGATTAGGGTTTCTAGGTTCAGGACCCAAAATGAGGGGTAAAACGCCAGAATCTCTGAAAACCGATATATCCCATCGCGATTTGTATCTTTCAAGGAATCCACTGGTAATATTTGAAGGCAATCTCAACACTTACTATTTATAGTAAGTCACTTCGGAAACACGGCTATAAATAGCAAGTCAACGCGAGGCACCAGTGTGAGCAAGTCAAGCAAGTGACGAGGACCCCATGGAGCAAATTTCAGATCAAACGGAGTTGTAGAGGTTCGAAAATCATGCACTTACTATTTTTAGCAGGTCCATGTAGAGGAATTAGGGTTCCCTAAAAAGTAGGGCGAAACGCGAGTCACCTAGAAGCAGTTTCCGATCATGATCAACCTCTTTTAGGCAATCTACACACAAAATTTGAGCTCATTCTAAGCACTTACTATATTTAGCAAGTTACTAAAAATAGTAGGTGCATGCAAGCAATAGGTGCCAGTAGGTCGGTCATGTCGCAAAAGTCAGAGCAAACGAAAATCAAGTCTCGAGGAGCCTGAAATCAACTTGAGATGCAAAGAGTGCGAAACTTTCTAAAAATAGAAAGCTAGGGCAAGCTAAGGGCATCATGAACAATCAAGAGAACACCCACTCAAATTCACCTTAGCAACTTGGAATGAGTTGAAAATTCATCTAAGTTGGCAAAATAGAAGCTTGACCTGCCAAATGCGCCTTAAGAAGTTGAAGATGGATGAAAATTTTGCTAAGGCATGAAAAATGGAAGCTTGCCTAGGTAAATGCGCCCAAGTTGAGAGGAATGGCTTGTGATTTGACTAAGTGTTGGAAATTGGAAGCTCACCCTATGAAATGCGCCTTAGCCACTTGAAGTGATGAGAAAAATTTCTAAATGGTGAAAGTTGAAAGCTCCATGGGTCAAATGCGCCCAGGCTTGAGAAAGAGAGATGCTTGAAAATTTTACTAAGTCATTGAAATTGAAACTGCAAGGGGCTAAATGCGCCCAAACTTGAAGGAGGAGGCTTGAAAATTGATTAAGTCCTCAAAACTTGAAGCTCCTACCTCCAAATGTGCCCAAGGTAAAGAGGGGCCTTGAAATTCTTCTAAGGCATTAAAAGTGGAAGCTTGACCCTTGAGATGCGCCTAGGATGGGAGGAATATCATGAAAAATTCTAAGTACTTGAAATTGAAAGCTCAAGGTCCTAAATGCGCCCTTGATTTGGAGAAGAAGTTTGAAATTTTTCTAAGTGTGGAAACTTGAAGTAGGCCATGGTAAATGCGCCCAAGCTTGAGTGGAACTTGAAAATTCTTCTAAGGCAATGGAACTAGAGCTTGAAGGGGTAAATGTGCCTAGCATGACATGGAGTGAGTGAAATTTTCTAAGGCATATGAAATTGGAAGCAAACCACCTCAAAAGCGCCCAAGGTAAAGGAGAGTTGATAAAATTTTTCTTAGTATTGAAAGCTGAAAGTAGGCCTAGCTAAATGTGCCCAACTTGCATGGAGAGCTTGGAGAAATGTCTTAAGTGTTGAAAAGTGAAAGCTCGGATCCCTATATGCTCCCTTGAAGAAAGAGATGCTTGGAGATTTTGCTAAGTGCTTGAAATTGGAGGTCCACCTTGTGAAATGCGCCTAAGTCAAGAGGAGGAGATAGAAAATATTCTAAGTATCACAAAATGGAAGTAAGGACCTCTAAATGCACCCAAAGTCAATGGAGGAACCTAATTTTTTTCTAAGTGATGAGAATTGAAAGCTCAAGGTGGTAAATGCGCCTTAGTTTGGGAGATGCTTTGAAATTTGTCTAAGTATTGTAAAATGGAAGCTCACTATGACAAATGCGCCCAGCTTGAAGGTGAGTTAAGAAATTTGACTAAGGCGTAGCAAAATGAAAGTAGACCCCCTTGAATGCGCCTTAGCTTGGTGGAAGCTTTGAAATCTCTCTAAGTCTGGAAAATTGAAAGTAGCCCCCCCTCATATGCGCCTAGCATGACAAGGAGGTAAAAATTTTACTAAGGCATTTGAAATGAAAGTTCATACCCCCAAATCATCCCTAGAGACAGAGTGAAAGATGAGTTGATGGAAAATTTCTAAGTGATGTAAAATGGAACCTCAAGGTAGTGAATGCGCCTAAACTTGAAGAAGCATTGAAGAATTTTCTAAGTGCTTCAATATGAAAGCCTAATACCCCAAATGCGCCAAGACTGGAGGAGTCAAGATAAACATTATTTTTCCAAGGTTGAAAAATTAAATGTCCCCCTTCGTGAAGACACATGCATTAATCAAGTTGAGAAGTATTTTTCTAGGGGGGAGATGTTTTGAAGGGAAAATGATTTTGCCTTGTGATTTTAAGTAAATGTTGGGCTTGCATCTGATGAAATCTCTCTGAGGGAAATATAAATTTTTCTAAGGCGCTAGAGAATGAATTGAATAAAATAGAATTTTCCTAAGGCAAAGATGAAATTTTTAAATGTTGGAGTAATTTTAGCAAATTTTCCAAAGATGTTTCAGTCAACTGAATGCCACATGCAGTCAAGGTGGGAAATTTCGAATTTTTTTAAGGATGGAATCTCTAGCAATAGAAGATTCTATGACGATTGAGCATAACTTTGGTGACAACTTGCCCGTCATCCCTCCCAAATTGGAAAATTTCTAAGTAGTGGAGGAGTGAATTAAAAGCATCTGCTAAACCAGGTGCCCTCTCACAATTATATAAACTCTGAAGCTATTCATTTTTTCTTCACCATTTGCAGAGCTGAAATTGTGAGAGTGCTGAAGTGTGAATTGTGGGAGTGTTGAAGTTGAAGTGAGTGAGTGCTGAGAAGGAGAAAATTCTGAAGTAAGTGAGTTGAGTTGGATTTTTTTTCTAAGTGCTGAAAGTGATATTGCTGAAGGTAGATGAAGCTTGGAGTTTGAATTTCGGAGTCAAAAATCTCAAGGTTTGGAGTTGGTAGTCTAGTGATGAAGAAATTTTATTTTCAAAGCTAACTCCATATTTCCAGCCATCTTGGGGTAATTTTATTTTCTAAGTTGGAATTGTAATGCTTGAATTTAATTTTGCAGATGGCTGAAGTTCGAAGGGGAGATGCTGCCCGAACAAGCAGAGTTGTAGGTAGAGTTGGAAATACAGAAGCGGGCAAAGAGAATGCCTCCAGGCAGGCAATCATCAAATAGCTGAAGAAATCTTTTCTTCCTGAGTCAAAGTTTGTCTCGAAGCTCGGAGGGTTGACTGACACTAACCTTGGTTCGTTCAACCTCGAGGCGTTCAAAAGGAGAATATACGAGTGGGTTGGTCATCGTCTATTAGAGACATCGCACAACATCGTGAAAAGTGGATTGTATGCAGCTGCTGGTTTTCCACCAGCAATTCGATGTCTTGAGTTAATAATGGAGTGTGCAAATTATTATAGGCCAGACCACAAAACAATTGTCTCTTCGGATGGCAAGTTGCTGGCTAACTTCACACCTGAGGCTATTGGAGAGGTGTTCGGGATTCCAGCTGTAGAGAGAATGTTGTATAAATCAAAATAAAGGGCAGATAAAATGTACGCCTCATCTTTCGAAAGGTGTGCAAAGAGAATTAATACATCATGGATGAGGAAGCCAAAACCTCCTGGCGCCAAGTTGCCTAAGCAAATTATCTCAGAGGGGCTGAAACAGGAGTACTGTGATTTAATCATGATGCTCAGTCAGGTGAATGGCAGCCCACAGGCTCACGCTTTTGAGCCTTGGATGTTCTTCTACATCAGTGTAGTGTTGGAGGGAAAGGAGTATGTAGATTGGGCAAGAATGATCAACGACAATATACATGAGCAATTCAAAAGTTTGAGGAGAACGAGGACATTTTATATGAGCTCGTATGTCATCTATATGCTAGCTCGGATGATGAAGTATAAAGGATTGACATACCAGGAGCCAATTGGATGCGGTCCCGGTCAATTTAAAATCCATGAAGCTTGCAAGTAGCTGCATCTGAAAAATACCTCCAGCTTCAAGAGAGTGAACGACGGTTTTACTATGCACATCACTAGGACTCTTCAGCGAAGAACACAACAAAGAATATCCAAAGATGCACAAAAATTGATTGAAGAGTACGGGTATTGGTTTATCCAGTTCCTGAAGTTCACTTACATAAGGCTGCCGGGGTTCCATTCATACGCCTTTAGATTGCCAAGGTACCCCATGGACAGGATGGTAATGCTTGAAGTGTCTAGGCAACTCATTGCCTACGACAAAATCATAAGGAAAAAGAAGAAAGGAGGATTGCACTTCCCTATCATCATGGGAAATTCACTTGAGGAGTGCCCATCTTTGCAAGCAACCAAGGAAGCAGAGGAGGAATTACAATTCTATCACCTCACTCTCCACACTAGCCGACAGGACTTTGATCCTCACGGAAAGATCAGAGTAGTACAGGGTGAAGAATATCGGCACAAAGCTCATGTTGAGGATTTTTGGGCGAATGCAGAAGATGAAGCTGAGATCAGAAGGAGGATGTTCTTTAGGTTACCTCTGAAATTGATCAGGGAATGCAAGGTTGTCCAGGTTCCAGACCAAGTGGATGAGGATGTCAATGTTACACAACCCGATTATGAATCAATGAGAGGCACACCAGTCCCACCACCTGATTGGGCGGAACTGAAGATCACGGACTTGGACACGTTGTCTATGCCAGTCTTAACATTCACAAGGAGCTGGGTGGATAGACATGTTCACAGGCTTAAGAGCAAATCAATTTCCCTCACGTACAACCTCATGGGCGATCAAAGGCCACCGACATCAACAAGGAAGAGAAAACAGGTCGCCCAAGCTACAAAGCCATAGGAAGAGGAACTAGTTCGGCCAGAGCCTCAGAAGACGGAGGAAGCATCACCTACACAGCTGTTGACTCACTCTTCCAGCGTACGAGAAGTTTCATTATTTGCAAGTTAGAGGGTTAGAGGAAATGAAGAGGGCAATTTAGGAAGGAGACAAGTGGGTTGGCAGTGTTCGTATTAAGGGTGAGAGATTCATTGAGGATCTTGTCTCCTCTTTCCAACATGCTTCCAACATCCTCTCCCGTATGGAAAACATTGAACAGGCATGGAGTGATACTCACATTTTTCAAGACAAGACTATTCCACGCCTAGCTGCTCTGATGCATTTGCCAGTGCAAACTTTGATTGAAGGAGGGGTAATTCAGGCTGGAGATAGATATGATTTTCCCGGCGGGTATTTCGTAGCATTCACCGACCGAGGTTTCTTTGACATGGCAAGGACAGAGTTAGTCAAGATCAAAAAAGCCATGGGAAACATTCAAGAGGGCATCTTCAACACGCTTGAGGCATTGTTCGCAAAATGGCTAACTCCTAAGGAGGTGACAGTGGATGGTTTGAAGGGCAGATTTTACCCATTCTTCTCCGAAATGAGAATTTTTGCTCAAGTTGACTTCGAGAATATCTCCACTTTCTCCGCCATTATTCAAAGCACTCAGGAATCCATCAAGGCCTGGAGAAAATCTTGTATCCGGCAGGAGCAAACAATTGCCATCCTCGGGTATCAATTTAATTTTACTCCAGCCATTTCTGAGCAGGAAGTTGTAGTGTGTAACAAGTCTGGAAAATTCAATTACTAATTATCATCCTCAATTTCAAAATTAATTTAATAGAACCAAATAATTATATTTGATGGAAATAAAGAGGAATAATTAAATAATTTTCAAATACTTATTCCAAATGGAATGACATGCATTTCAATAAATAAAGGTATTTCATAAGAATCTCAGATAAACGATTTGTCAATATAAATGAGAATTATCTTTATTTATGGTAAATAACTTACATGTTCAACATGACTGACCACCAAAGAATGCTCATACAAGAAAGGTTAGCTCAATCATGTTTCAGCCACCTAGACCTGCAAGAAAATGTTAGTGAATAGGGGTTTGCCTCAGTCAAACCCCGCTTTGGTATTCAAACCTTGATATGAAATAAAATAAGATAAAGGAATGACAAGAGGATGCAATATATCATTGCAACTCACCAAAAGGAAAAATAAGCTCTTGCTTGATTGTATAGATCTTGACTTGAATACTTCTCGAATCATGAAATCCTTCACCACAAATGTTAGCTCAAATACAACATAATGCATGAACAATGTTTAGGCATTGTGGATTACTAGTTCAACAATGTTGGTGAGAATTTATTGTTCATAGTAAATAAATATACTTTATAGAAGGTAACACTATTAAATGAATTACCTTCCAAAAGAAACATAGAATAACAAGTTCCTTCAATTGTCTTCGAAATGATGTGATATTAATTCTATACTACTCTATTTTAAGAAACATGATAAATTCACTTTTTGCCATAATTAGTAAACAAACAAGACTCCTCTATTGTATAAAGAACATATCAAGTAATATAATATATATATCCCTATGGAAGTAATCAATGATTCATTTATTTCAACGTAATGTCTCATATACTCAAATTTCCTAAGAGAGAAATAATAGCTTACTAACATTTGATAAGAAGATCGATCCTTATATAAGGGAAAAGTAAAATAGAAGTCTATTGAATACCTTGCTAGAAACGCCATCTCTAGAAAATTGATACCAAAGATGCAAACATTTTATCATGGCACAGAAAAGAGGTTAAACAAGCCTACTTTTGGCCACATGACAGAAACACACTGAATGATAATGAAAGAACATAATATTGATAAACCATATCGCGTTGAGAAAAGGAAAATTGAGAATAATCATACCATTACCCATTGCGAAAGACTTAGAGCCTGAATATTTCGTCGAACCAGTCCTAGGGAGCTTTGAAGCTAATGCACATGAGATTAGCAATAACCAGTGGTACTGAAATGTGAAGTTGATTATATTTTGTTGCTGTATATGACTCCCAGTGTTGTGGATGAACCACCTGTATGACTTTTTATCTTGGGCTTGGTGTTTTTCACCATATATTGTATAGAGTGTTTTCACTCGTGGCATCGCAAGAGTCGTGGTGAATATACTTCAACTAAGACAATGTGAGAATCCATAGATTTAATTCTCCTTCGCATATGCATTCAAAGTACATAAAGGATCTATCTAGGATATAGGACCAGGTATAGTGCACTTCAGATAAAATGCATTAAATATTAGTGCACCATAGATTGCCAATGTAGTCCAATTAGAAATCTATGCAAGAGTTGGAGTTTGCTTCTAAAATTAAACCAATGTGTATGTTGCCTAAAGACAAGAAGGGCATTTGATGCTGATCACATATTTCATCGGTGAAAACCTTGACAATGCCAAGATTGTAGAGAACGAGTTACAAAATCTAAGTGTTTGCCATCATTAAAATTTCAAGTAAAGAATTCTCTCACTATAAAGCTTGTACTGTTCTCAACAAGAATTTCTTCTTGTGATGTCCTTTGTTCAGCATCAGACGCTATTTGTACAACTGCAATGTAAGAAACATTAGTAGCGATATTGGGCCTCCCACTGGCCCCATCTGGGACAATATACCAATCACAGGCCTTCCATAAACGTCTACAACTACATCCTCTGTTCTAGCTGGAAAAGCAATAAAAGTGTCATCTTTATCTTTGATAGCCTTACTTACAGCTGCTGCTTCTAGTAGCGTATTCAGAAAAATAGCATAAAACTATAACAAAGAAGACCAGTGTATTGGCATTGCTAGGTCTATTTCTAGATAGAAAAAGAAATCAAGTTATGGGTTTATGAATAAGAGAGCCTGGTGATTGCTTTAAATTCACCGTTAGTAATGAGGAATTGAGATAATGGTCGTGTAAAAGAAACTAGTCCCTCTCAGTTCTGCTAGAAAGTCGTGGTCATGTTGGGAACCTGCATAAATGTATGGAGATACATAGGAAATCAGTTGCGCCAACTAGAGAAGCAATTGTCTAGACACTTCATAATGGGAGGAGAACCATTACTAGAAGGTTGCATGGAGCAAGATATTAGTATCGACGGTCTGCTCGATTGGCTGTGGTTAAACATTTACAACCGAATATGGACTCAGGGCATATAAATTTGGAAACAATGTGAAGAATTATTTACAATGCGAAGGAAAAAAAAAACAGAGATAAGTTATCCATTTGATTGGAGATGATGAGATCATAATGATCGAATCTACCATAATAAATCATGCAAACGAATTTACTGAAGCAAGAGTGTAAATGTAACCAAATCTGTATCAGAATGGGATCCTAAAACTAAGAATAAACTAAGGTCTGAAATTCTGAGTGATAAATTCTAAGTCAAAGACGATTTTCTGAATTCTTCTCTTAATGCAAAATGTACTGATTGCAGAACATTAATAAATTATGATGTCCCCACTCAATGGTTTCCATCATGCTTTATACAAGAGAGGGGAGACACATCTCCACAAAGGTACGCGCCTCCAAGGAGAGACGCGTCCCATGAGAGGGCGTGTCTTCACAAAGTGAAGACACGTCTTTTCATGGGACATGTCCCTTGAAGGGTGCGAGTTCCTCATAGCCTGATTATTACTTAATCGGTGTTAAACAAAACAGTGTAAGTATTCAGCGATGAGAATAAAGCAAAGTTCAATTTATTTATATATATCGGATTTCATTAATTCAACTTTCTCAATTTAGAAATATAAATGATGAGTAATTTCGATCACATATAAATGATGATGATGCTTTCAGCAATCATCATTTATATCTGACCGAAGCTACCTTACATCAACACTCCCTCTTAGCTAGGGAAGATATTTCAAATCAAATAAGTAGTGATATCACCTTCACACGTGATATCGAAGATATGGTATGATTTACTCAATATTGTCAAGTCACATGACATTCTTCATAACACATCTTTATTATGGTATGTGCACTGACATCAAGTCACATGATGTCTACCATAATTCATGGCATATCCACGGATATAAATATCCACCATGATTACCTCTTAAGGATCACAATGATCTTCATATGATATCAAGTCCCATGACATCCATCAAAGTGTCCAAGAGATACTATCATGACATGTCCACAAATATCAAGTCACATGATATCTATCATGATAGTTTATCATTGTAGAGTCGTCACTTTACAATGTCAAATACATGTGTTCATTATTAGAAAGATCGTCACCTTTCAATAATGTACACTGGGGGAGTAGGCCCATAAAGTCATGGAGTCACACACATGACAAAAGAGTTTACACATTAAACATCTTTATATATTAGTACAATTTTATAAACAATTTGTATTTCAAACATAAATAACAAATTACATTTCAACCATACCAAGTTTCTTCTTGAAGTGCTCTACCTTGATTCGGGAGAGAGGCTTGGTGAGAATGTCTACAGTTTGATCATTTGTACTAATATACTCCAACTGAATCACTTTCCTTTCCACCATATCTCTTACATAATGATAGGGGATCTCAATGTGCTTAGATCTAT